>JAWJED010000023.1:787915-896115 GCA_033675135.1 Frankliniella intonsa | reverse complement strand
AATCCACTGGCGTTATAATTTCCTTCTTCCTCTGCACAAAAATAATTTCCCTCCTGTAGTACGGGAACACAACTAAAAGAAAACACAGGGAAACAAAGACAAATAGAAAGAAATAGATGGGGGAAAAAAGTCTGTTTTGGCATGCTTTCGTTTGCATAAATTGAGTGTCGCCTCTGCAAGTAATTTAGTGATTGCGGAAATCTGCCTACATATGTCAGAGAGTTTCGTAATTAAGGGGGTGGACTACGAATTTAGCCTAGAATATGCGGCATTTGAAATCAGTAGGGAGGCCTTTTTACCCGTCTTACTAATAAGAGACTTGTCCTCTGTCGACGACGGCTGTCAGAGTTGCGGTCCGTTTGAATTTCGCACCGATCGCGGGGTATGAGAAATTGCGACGGCAGCACCAAAAGTCTTGGAGCTGGCCGGCTAACCCAGTCCGGATTTTTATCTGTCCACATCCTGCAATCGGTGTTAGTTTCGGCGCCGGGGATGATTTATATCGCCTTCTGCAAGCAATATGTTTGTTATTTTAATCTAAAACACAACGATTATGAAATGTTTTAGCTTAAAATGCTTGTCAAATATGCGAGGTGGAGAAAGCGTCGCCATCTTGGTAGTCCGCTGCCGCTAGGTGCGCAAAACAGGGACCCGTGCGAGACTATTCTGGCCAGCCCTATTCGCAGTACTCCCCGGAAACTTTTCAGACTGATAGTACATGAGCAGTCATAACTGTGCATAACTGCAAAAAAATTATTTGCAGTCGTTGACTGTCAATATTTTACTAGTTGTTGCAGACACTCGCGACTGTTTGCAATAAAAAGAATACTTATTCGCAGTCAGTTAACAACTTGGGAAAAAAAATAAAAACGCTGTATATTGTGTCTATGAAACCTATGCAGGCCTGGTTTTATGCTGGGGGAAGTCCGTTCCCTTCCTCTTAAGGCCTCGATAAAACGCCTCGTAGGGAAAAGCCGCACTTTTCGCCCCGAAATAAGCGAATGGGCATCATTCGCCCCCTTCAAGCATAGTCCCACTCCCTGATCCGACCCTGTGTGAGTGCTTAATGGACGTTACCGAGGCGCAGCTGATGAGAGCGCCTGCGATACACTGGATAGGCCAACCCGCCAAGCACTTGTGTGAAGTTGGGGGCCTACCCGGATAGTCCAAGCGCAGGGAGAAGCAGGAATTAAATTACTGATAGTCAAATTTTCGTGCCGTCACCTCCCGAAGAGTTCATTGTGGAGGCACCTTAAAGTCAGCGTTCGTTGAAACAGGTTGAGCTTCTACTAGCCGTCCACTCTCGCTACCTGGTTTCGAATGAATGGGTCACTTGTAAATTATGTACACAGCGTGTCAGCTCTAAAACAATTTTTATTTCACTTATGGGGTGTCAAACATGTAGCTCCTCCTCAGCCTCTTTGGGAGCTGGATGGCGCGTTGAGGCCGTTTCCTCTTGTTTTCTTCACCTGCAGGAAAGAAATTAGGATTTCATTAATTGTAGAGCAAAGACAAATCATGTCACAGACAGGTACAGCAAGTATTTTCCTTCGCCACATTCCCATCCCTACCCTAGTCTAAAATATTAGCACCGTGCGTGAATAATGTTGAGACTCATACCACCATTTGAGAAAGACGATTGAAAGGAAAAACAAACAGTTCCAAAGAAAGACTGAAGAGGAGGCTAAAGGTCCCCCTGCGGAGCGCTCTGGAGGCCTCCACGCGGGGTGTGTCTGGAGGTATTTAACTCGTTGTATCTCGTAAACCACTGCACCGAAAGAGTTCAAATTTGGTTTATGGATAGTCAATAGACCCATCTCGGTGATGGTAGCCTTAGTTTGTCCCCGACATTGCCTATGTTGCCTAAAAAGTCCCTGGGAAATGTGCCACAACAGTTTTTTCCATAGGCCAAAATTGAGAAAAAACGCAATGTTACGATGCTGCCCCATCCTTTATCTATCATGTATCAAAATCTCAGATTGATGTAGTTAATAGTGTGGCCGAAAACACTAAAACGGCGGACCTCTGCACTGCATGTTTTCCCGACGCTGAGGTCCGGTCGAGGAAAGTAGCAGTACCGGCCCCTATGTCGCCCCCACCCCGCGTCCTATGTCCCCCAGCAGGCCTGCACGGCGCGTCAGCAAAGCTGCCAGCGTGAGGGCACCGTGTTGTGGGCTCCGAGCATCCCTATTTCAAACACCAGTACAATTTCTTCACATCCAGATAAAATTTTACACTCTATGGCTCCGAGTCATAAGCACGGGCGACCACCGTGCCTTTCACTCATCTTATGAATATCGTAACACCGGTCAGAATCGGCCTACAACTTCCATTCAAATTGCGCATTGCTTGGAAAACTGAGTAGAATTTAGTGCAATAAGTAAATTTTGTTGTAGACAATTTCCTTAACAAGTTTCAAATTTGGAGTAGCAGGGTCGGGTTACGACGCGATAAAGAGGCGCCGGCATCCTCGCCGCCGCTGCGGCATTGTTTTGTCTACGTCAGCTCCTGTGGCCCCCGCGCGGAGAAGGAAGCGGCCGAGGTTTTATCGCTTTAACCTGACACCGCCCAGTTGACCATACTAATTATTTTCAAACAAATGTAAAAACTACAGTTTTTCACTAGATCGTACTCTCCGCCTTTTTGTGTGCACAACGAAATTTGAATGAAGATCCTACGCCAATTTTGACCTGAAAATTTGTCCTGAGCGGCAGGTCCAGCGTGCGCACGGTGCGACAGCACGGCCGCGCACGGGCGCTAGCACTCCGCCACCGCCTCGCCAGTGCGGGGCAGTGGAAGGGGAAGCAGATAAGGGTCCGTCCTTCACTGATCTTACTGACCGTAAGACAGAAACAGAAAAACCCTTGCAGAAGTCCGCCGTTTTAGTGTTTTAGGCCACACTATTGCATACATCAATCTGAGATTTTAATACATGATGGATAAAGGATGGGGCAACATCGTAACATTGCGTTTTTCCTCAATTTTGGCCTGTGGAAAAAACTGTTGTGGCAAAGTTAAATTGAACGCTCTAGGCAACATAGGCAATGTCAGCGGCAAACCAAGGTCTTTGGGACCAAGATTAGCCCTTCAGCTGCCCGTGTACCGAACGGGAATTTTTTTGGTGCAACAGTTTTATAGTTACGGCGAGAGAAGTATTGGCGTGCAGAGCGGTTTTCGCACCGCCAAGAGGCCTCCAACGCGCTCCGAGGGCGGACCTTTAGCCTCCTCTTAAGTCATCTCGAGCGCCGAAATTGTTAAAGATAACTGAAGATCGTTGATAGGTTGCGAGGTGGGGCCCCTTGACTCAATTAAGACTTGTTCGTTTCCACGCTCAGCGCACCCTAGTAGAATATTATATCCGCCGCGGGTCCGCCCAGGTTCCGCGTAGCGGACAGCGGAATCCGCCCGGCGGAAGCCGGCGGACCCGGGGCGAATATGTCTTGTCCAGAACGGCTGAGCCGCTAGAGATCAGCGGCGCGCACGCCGCACTCACTAGCGCTCATGGCTCCGCCCGCACTCCGCCGCGCGGAATGAGCCTGAAGCACCCCCTGTCCAGAACGGCGTGGCCGCCGCCGCGCTGCGGAGCGGACTCCGTGCGGACGGGCTCGGCGGCGGGTCCGCCCGGGCTCCGCCTGGCGGACTCAAGGAAGAGCGCGCGGCGCGCCACTCCGTGAGACCCTGCCGTGTGGACTCCTGGCTCATTGAGTTTGGCAGCCTTCGGCCCGCAGACGCCTGGCTGATTTTAAAATAACGGTCCTGCAACATTCATTCGGTACTCCCCCCGCGTTAAAAATATATGCCAAAAGTGCATTCAGTATAAGAAATATAGTTATCGCGTACTGACTTCTTTGGGGCTCTAACCTCTCGCCTTCTCTTTCCTCCCTCCTCCTTCTGTCCCTACCTCTCCCCTTCTCCCCCTCTTCCCACCTATCCTCTCTCTGCCTCTAGGCCTCGTATGTAGCCGGGTCAGTCCTACTGGCCGCGAGATACGCATGTTGTTGGCGGTGCCGGGGATCGAACCCTCAGCCACGCCAACTCAGCGCTCACGCTTCGGTCGGAACCTACTGAGCTACGGAGCCTTGTGCGGGCGAGACGATCTGCACCGCACCACATTACAAGGCTGCCTGGTGTCCCTGCCGGGCCGTCTGCCCCTCCCCCTCCCCCTGCCCCCTGCCCCCTGCCCCCCGCCCCTCCCCTCCCCTCTCCTTCCGATAGTGGTGCAGTGTTGGGGGCTCCCCGGCGAGCGGCAAGCTGCGGGCTACATTCCTGCGCTGAGGAAGGACGAGTCAATGACACGACCCTTCCGGAGGAACAATAGGCTGACCTGCCTAGCGGCCGAAGCCGGGATGGGGCCCCTGGACCGGGCCGTCGGCGTTGACGAGGGGATGACAGGCGATTAGCCACGCGGAGGCTGGTGGCGAATCGAACGTTCTTGATACGCGCACCTGTTCGAATAATGTAATGTATTTTTAACAACTAGCGAGACTTTGGTCTTGCTGACTCCAAACTGATTCGAATGACACCAAACGGTACAGGAATTCTCGGCAACTCCTCCCAACAAGCGAGCGTTTCGGGCCCGCCGAACTATAGTTGTAGAGAGGATCTCGAACCTCGAATATTCACTTACACAGAGTTCACTTGTAGGGAGATATTACTGTTCTCAAATATTTTTTTAATTCCAACTCAGCCTAAAACGTGAAAGCACATTTTGGGCGTGGGCGGTCTGAGGAAGCAGAGCGATGAAATTCGTTTACAATCTTAATTAAGTCGTGTCGCTTGGTATCGTAAAACGATTTACCGACACCAACGCAAACAGCAATCATGTCTTCAAAATCTTAGAGGTAAGAGTTTTCGACATGCAAACCATGTTTTGTCAAACTTTTTCAAGTTCTTTTATGTTGAGGATCCGCACAACTACTGTACGCGTGGCGCGGTGTTTTCATGTTGAGAACCTGTATCGGTAACAGATCGTGTATGCGTTCTTTTATGGGCCAACAATTTTTATTCCTAAGACTTATTTTAAAATGAATATCCCTCCTTTATTAAATTTTCATTATCTGCCGTATTTTTTGAGTCTTCAAATTATTATTGTTATTATTCATAGCCAAGCTGAAAAATGTTAACGCTAACGAGAGAGCAGATGACTTTCACTTTGAACTCAGAACCCAGCACGTCAACTCAGGGCGTTAAATAGTACGTGACTTTGAACTAAAACTTAACACTTATTTCGCTTTCACTTTTAACTTTTAACTTTACGATAGAACAAGCTGCTGATACAGCGTATCATTTGCTAAAAATTTCACATGGCACGGATTTCGCACAGCTAAGCAGCTGGAGGGTACGCCGCGCATATTTTGCATGGACTGCGCCGTCCTCGGCCCGCCTACATCACGCATTACGACATTGCTGCGAAATACATTTCCACAATGCTTTCCGAAACAAGACAGCGCATTCAGCCCGCGAGCCGCCACGCGGAGCGCCACTGAAGTCGCAGCTGCGCAATACGACGTGGCGCTGTCCGCATGGGGTCCGCGCGGCGGACTCCGGGCGAAGGGACGGGGGCGGGCGCGCCACGACTCCAGCAGGTTGCGCTGGGCAGCGCTCCGCCACGCACGCCTCGCCCGGACAGTGCGCACCCGTGTTTCACGGCGCGGGCCGGCAGCGGGGGTCGCTCAAGGGATTCCTGTCGGGTCCGCCCAGCGGAGCTGCAGCGGACTCTGCCCGCCGCGGCGCAGTCGGAGTCGGCCGCAGACTATCGGCTCGGACTGCGCTACGCTGCTGTGCTGAGCGCGGAGTCCAGGCCGAGTGCGCCAGCTCGACGCGCCGAGAACTCTGCTCTCGATAGCAGGCAGAGACCGGATTGCTAATTTATAAACGGCGTGGTCCGGGCAAGACCCAGAACGCTGAACCCCGTCGCGCGGTGTTTGGGCGGAATCCCGCGCGGCGCAAGTCAGCCGCCTATTCTACTAGGGCAGCGTGCGCTCACGCGGGGGAGCAGGGTGGGGAGCGGCGCGACGTTCTATGCCCCCATGCCGAGGCCACCGCCAACGTAGGGACTTGCCACGTACCCCCGGGCGTGACCGCCTCCACGCCGCGAGACAACAGGCCGCGGGCCGCACGCAAACGCACCCCCGCGATTAAGGCGACACGCAAGGGCACGAGGGCAGCCCCGCGATCAGCCGAGCCCCCCCCCCCCCTCCCACCCCCAACCAGCCGCACCCGCAACCACGCGGCTCTGCCATGCCGAAATCGAAGGACTGTCCCAGGCGCTACAAGAACGGAGGTACGAGCCCCCGGACCCAGTCGGCCGCGCACTGCCCACTGCCTCCGCGAGTCCCCAGCGCCGCGGGGCCGCAAACGAGCAGCCTCCGGGGAACACCCCGGCGGGGCACGCCCCCGCGACCCGCCGCCCGCCATCCCACAAGTCGCCCGCACCCGTGCCGACCGCGACCGCGCGGATCCCGCCGGCGGCCCGCGACGGCCGCGCAACGGCTTCTTCCGTCATTCCGGGAACCCCATTTGAGGCCGGCACCAAGCGGCGCTTGTGACCCTGGCTAGTGTGAGCAGTCGCATATCTTCACGAAGGACGTGATGCTAGAAGAACACCTATCTGGCGCCCTGTGAGCTAACAGTGGCAGTTCCTTACCGACGAATAACGTCGAAATTTAAGATGATCTTTAAGCCAGCAAGAGTGCGAGCAGGCTGAGGGAATGCCATGCAGGCGCGAGTAGGGTGGGTACAAGGGGAGCGGTGGGGACTTCGGTGCGGTTGCAGCGGCCCTCGCATCAAGGAACCGTGCGTGGGTGGTCATCTCGATCGCGGAGCACTGGTTGGACCGGCGCTGGTTACGGAGCTCCAAAGTCAGGCGGCGTTAGGGGAGCAGTAAGGTTGCGGTATATATAGCTATGTCTACATGCAGAAGTCAGCGGTCATAAACCGCTAGATACACGATTTTTGCCGGATTGCATTGCACAGTACGCACATAAAGAAAGCAGCGCAGTGACCATACCATAGTCTCAACATTCACCCAGGGAAAAACACGCACAGATTACCCATGCCATCCGCATCCGGCAAACCGGCGTATAAAATAAAGATTAACGATCAGACACATTTCTCTACATTTAAAAGACGTCGACTTCTATTGATAGAGCAGCAGAAACTTACCAATCTTTGTAAATCCACAAATGAATTTGTCCTGAAAAGGACAATTTCTGTCCTGAAGAGGGCAGAGACAGTCCTGAAAAGGACTTTTGGACCTAAGCTAAACAAAGAAGACAAATTCAACACCCATCCCAACCCACCCCTCCCCTCATTAATGAGGCATACACGGAAAAAAATCCCTTAGTTGTCACAGCGAAGCCTTAGCTCCCACAACGAACTCATTAGCTGTTATTTACCTAGCCAAACACCTTAGCTGAGACAGCGAATGCCGTAGTTGACATGCACACACTTTGTGTTGCGATGACTAACTTGGTATTTGCTCTATCGGCTAAAATGAAACATGTTCCGAGACTCGCGCGTCATCATTTTCCCCAGCAAATCCACCTTTTCTCCCACAGTCAAGGTTCAAGCATAAAAGCGACATGGCTCCCCAAACCACATATGTGTTCTCGCAACCGAGAGCATTTGAACTCGGCGCCAATATCCGGTTTGCTGCAGTGCCCTGTAAAAATTCGATGGTGCTTTTCACGGAACAGCCGCCGGAGCTAGCGCTGCTGTCGCAGCATCACCTAACTGAACATTCCTATCGGTAGTATAAATGTTAGACGCGACATTGGGCTCTCTCTCGCATCGTGTGGATCCGGATCGTCGGCCAGAATGCAAAGTCTCCTTGCTAAATGGGGTGTGTCGTCGACCATCATACAACGTTTCATTGGTACGTATTGATTTGTTGTCGTTCTGCTTTCTTGAGTATTTGGATAGACAATTTATTTACGCTGGCAATGAATATCATTAAATTGCATGGCGCAATAATTTGTGGTCCAAAATGTAGAAACGAACTTGTGTTTAGTGCACTTCTGGTACTACTCATGCACCTGCAGTTTTTATAACTCGTAAGAATTTGTCAGTGATTGTCAAGAAGTACGTTCTTCTCTCCTTGCACTATGATTTCGCATTGTCTGTGGCTCTCTTCAGTCGTGTATGGCTGGTGGTAAAAGAATATAGTCTAATTTGTGAGTTAATGTCCGTGCCGGAAGAGGTTATGTTGGGCGTGTTTTCGTGTGGCCCACGACTTGTTGAACTGTGCGGCCGATCAAGCGAGCGAGCCAAATGCCAATCCGCAGTTTTATAATGGTTGTTTTTCACTCAGTCATTTGTGACAGCACCTGAGGTTAGGTTCCTCTCGTTTTGCGTTTCTCTCCTCACTTTAATGTTCCTTGATCCTTTTCTTCGAGAAAAATTTCCATACGTGACTTTATCGAGATGACAACTGCATTCATGTTAAAGAACCTTAAATTTGAACCAAGGGATTTCATTTTCTTTTAAATTAGAAACTTTGTTGATATCTGTGACCATAGTTAGTCTCATCACTAATGAATGCTGGCCATTGCTAAAGTTTTGTAAACAAACTTTCAGGTTATGTCACTCTAAATTTTGATGTTTCTGCCTTCAGATCAAGAGGTCACCCCATCATCCATCATTCATCTTTCACCGGACACCATCAAAACTTACTTCCCAACGGATGGGCCGAGAGCTGAGTTCAATTTTCACTTGGCTAATTACAAGAAAACTCTAGATGTAAGTACTTTATAAATTCATTCTCTCAAAGTGCTCCCCTTTCTTTATGTTTGCTGTGTTTAATTGAAAATGGAATTTAACATGAACCAATTATTTTGTTTTCAGGTAAACAATAATGCGGAAAAGGGAGAGTCCTCCAGTCAGGCTAACCAGAGTCACGAGAAGGGAGAGTCCTCCAGTCAGGCTAACCAGAGTCACGAGAAGGGAGATTCTGATCAACTTAAGAATAGTGACGAAAAGGCAGAGTCCAGTGATGATGATGATGACGATGGGCCTCCACCCCCTAAAAGGAAACGACTAAGTGGAAACCTCGTCTCCATACTTCGTGCTGAGGATGACATTAATGTATGTATTATTTCGAGTTTGATTCTTGCTCAGTTAGTAACAAAGTTATGGTGGAATGTCTCGTTTGTTTTGTTTGTTGCTTTTCAATGTGTGTCTGTGTCCCTGTCATTAATTGTTGGTGGTATGAAGTGTTACATATTGGTAAAATTTACTTCAGGCTCTACACCATGTTCTAAACCTTCCCAAAAGGTTACTTTAAGGGATTTTTTTAAAAAACATTTTTAGGAAAGTATGTTCAACCAACCTTTTCCATTCACATACTTCCTGCTAGAGAGATTTTAAAGGATAGAAATAACTTGAAGGTTTTAAGCATGTATGTTTTAAGTCCAGTGTAGAGTCAGAAATTATTTTGTTTACTGATTATTATGGAATACTACCAACAAATGGCAGTGGAACACCTGTTGGAGAATGCCACCTCACTACAACCTCTTTTAAATATTTAATTTAATCTAAGTTTGTTCTATTTAATTTGCAGGACATTCACAAGGTTTTGAAATTAAATATCCCTGGTTTACAAGTGCTTGCGCAGAACAGACATTTTGGCGTATTAGATGACTTCACTAGAGACCTGCTCGCTCAGGAGGTAATTTATAATGAGATAAGAGATGATTATGACAAAAGGTAAGACTTCTTGTATTTGTTCTCTAATTCTGTTACTTCATAATACTTAGTATATTATTTCTCTTGTTAGAAGATTTAAACTTCTATAATGAATTATTTTCATTGCAGTCTGGACAGAGAGCGGTTTGATGTGTTAGCCAATAAAATTGTTGAACTATTTGAATCAGAAGATAAGGTTTGTATAATGTGTTGCTTTCCTAAACAATCCAGTCTTTGGCTGTCAATCATAGTTATTGTTTTTATTCTGGTTTTTGTCTCTTTCATTTTCAGTCAACTTGGTTTGATTGTGGCAGAAAGAATGGGGAACTAATTGTTCGTGGACGGTTGCGGTACAAGTACCATTCTATTCGACGAGGCCTGATAAGTTCTGGGCTAATTGAGAAAAAATTAAAACAAACTGCTGAAAAGGTGCAAGAGGAGGCGACAACTTTGGATCCTGGTAAGTCTTACCAATATTTTTCTACAATTGTTTATTTTTTATAGTTCACTTTTGTAATATTTAATGTTTCATTTCAGCCGGTTTCCTTGCACGAGTCACCAACCCTGACTTCCTGTGGCTAACTTCAAACAAAACACCCTGGTCCACAGTAAAGGAAAAGTGGGAGGAGACTCGAGAACTCCGGCTAGAGTTCAGGACGCACTGCCCTCAGAATACTGATTACTTGGATGTATTTCCTGCTGCTAAGGAAGACCTCTTCTGGGAACTGGTGAGTACATCCTTGTGTAGATTCTTGCTTTGACTTATGAGTTACTAGTGGACAACATGTTTTGTCTTAATGTTTTTACCATTAGTTTTGTTAATTTTGCACAAAATTTTTAAAACATGTCCACCAAGTCAAAGCAAAGGTTGACTCCCCTGCCTCAAAGCAAATAATTTCAGGCATATCAGTAAATTTTCATTTATTTAAAAAAAAAATTATGATTGGCTCATCAGAAATAAGTTTTTATTTTTCTTAAAGGATTTTAAGAAATGATTAACTTGACTTGACTTAAAGTAGTAGATGTCCTTTATTAATGAATAACACAATTTTGTTTTTCAGGTTGCCTCCGATGGGATACATGAATATCCAGTCCTAGCTTCAGCATTAGATTTATGGAAGGATTATTCCAAGAAATTATTGGACCTTATCAGATTGGACAAGCCCAAGTTCCGCCTTGATGCTAAGGCATCTGATGGTATGTCTTTCCTTCCACCATACTGCATCGTGCATTCTGCCTTACCCCCCCCCCCCCTCTCCTGGATTTTCTTTTTTTTAATTTAAAAATGTGGCCTTGTATTGCAGTTCAAATATTTGTGACGCTGATTCTTGAGTTGCCAAAACTCTTCAAAGTTAAAACTATTTCTAAATCAAGTAAAGCTGCTAAGCGCTCCAACTGTATGAGACCATCTCAGCTAGAAATTGACAGGAGCTTTTGTATTCATGCTAATGTAAGTTTCATTTCATTTCTTATGTTTTTGAAAAAAATGTTGTATTTGTTTTCTAAATTGCCTTTTTTTTTCTTAACAGACCATATCAGAGGTTGGAGAAGCATTAGTGGAGAGAAAGACACTTTTGGAAAAGTACAAGTTTCCAAATCAGCCTGTCCCCGTTTTCATAGGGCCAAAGGAGAAGTTGCACCAGTGCTTTATTGCCTTTGAAGACTATCGTTGGGAGGTGAAGGACCCCTTTCAAGCTTTTTTTGGAACTTTTAGCTTCCTATTTGGTCTTGACTCAGAATACCCAGCTGAATCAAAACATTTGTGGGTATTTCTTCAACAAACGTTATTCAACATTGAGGCAACTGAAGTATTTAAGAAGGACAGGGGATTGAAGTCCTGTTTAGCAGCAAGATTGAAGCATTTCCATATCATTTCATCCAAATGAAGTGTGTTTACTGTTCTCTAACTGTAAAGGACATTCTTGCTTACCAGAAGCACCACAAAATTAGCCATTCTTCTCTTCCTTATAAATGTTTGAACACACATTGTGTTCGGAAATATCTCAAGTTTAAAGACTTGAGTAGACACTTGGACCTGTGTGAAGCTTCTGTAGAAGAGTCCTTGGAAACTAATTGTACCTTTGAAGGTACCTCTGCAACTACTTCTACACCTGAAGATAACTCAGAAACTACTACTTCTGCAGATCCCTTGCATTTATTTAATAATTTAACTAATACTCATCTGAGTACTACTGGTTACTTTCAAGATGTATTGCGCTCAGAGGCAGATTTATTAGTGAGCAGCCTCTCCTCCGTGAAGAAGTTGCCCAGGCAATATGTACAGAAAATTCTCCATTTAGTTCATAAATTTGTTAAAGATGGTATTTTAGCAAATTTGAAAGGATGTTTGGAATCAAAGGTATCTACTGTTAATTTTGACAGTGATTTTAAATTGTTTGAAAATCCTTTCTCCCATGTTAAATCCGACTTTCTCTTGCTAAAATATTTTAAAGAATTCAAACATTTTAATGCCCCAATTTCTTATGAAGTAGGTAAAATTGATGTTACTGTTAAAACAAAAACTGGACCCAGGCTAGTGAAAAAAACATGTTATGCTCAACAAATTCCCTTGCGTCATACTTTGAAACAGTTCCTAGAAATTCCTAACGCTTTGGAAGACATAATATCATATATGAACTCTGTTATGAATAACCCAGACATGGTTGAAAATTTTATTCAAGGTGAACTGTGGAGGAAGCAGCGTTCCAAATTTAAAGAGAATGATATTGTGATCCCATTAGTTAAATATTATGATGATTTTCAGTGTAACAATGCTCTTGGATCAGCTAGTCTTAAAGTTGGGGGAGTGTATGTTTCCATTCCGTGCCTTCCTCCAGAATGTCAAGCATCTGTGGACTACATTTTTTTAGCATTACTCTTTGAAACTCGGTTTCGATGTTTCTCAGATAAAGTTATTTTTGGCCCACTAATAGAGGAACTGAAATACCTTGAAAAAGAGGGCATTCTTGTTGATTTGCCTGACGGCCAGAAGAGAGTGTACTTTGTATCATGCCTTCTGTTGGGCGATAATCTTGGGGTCAACTCTGTGGGCGGGTTTGCTGAAGGCTTTACAGCCACCTTTTACTGCCGGTTTTGCAAGACTCCAAAGCATGTCATGAATGAACAATGTGTTGAAGACAAGGCTACTCTGCGCACTATTGAATCTTACAGTGAAGATTGTGCCATCGGTGATGTTTCAGAAACTGGTGTTCGATTTGATTCTGTTTTGAACTCTCTCCCTTCATTTCATATTGTTAATAATTATAGTGTGGACGTCTTTCATGACCAGGCAGAAGGAAATTGCCATTATGTGATGCTTCATCTTTTAAGACATAGCATTCCTTCTTATTTTTCATTGAATCTTTTAAATACTAGGATTGAAATGTTTCAATATGGTCTTTGTGACTCTAATCGCATACCAATAATTTCAGATGACTTTGCTTCTCGCACTAAGTTAAAAATGACTGGTTCAGAAACTCTCTTATTTGTTCGCTTGTTTGGACTTCTAGTAGGTGACAAGATTCCCCGTGATGATCCATACTGGCATTTATTCTTGAAACTCCGTGATCTTCTTGATGTGTGCCATGCAAAAAGTCTACCCTCGACATATGCAACCCCTCTAAAAATCATTGTAAAAGAGTTTAATAGCATGTACGTCCAGACCACTGAAGACAATCTCAAACCTAAAATGCATTTTGGTGTTCATTATGGCAATGTCTTTGTAAATAGTGGACCTCCTGGAAATTTGACCACTATCAGATATGAAAGTAAACATAGAACTCTTCTAGTGCCTGCACATTCAACGGAATCTCGCAGAAACATTTGTAAAACATGCCCAAGACGCAACGCATTCCGGGAACGTACCGATGTACAACTGAGGGATACCCGGGGGATACCCGGGGGGCACCCGAGGGATACCCGGGGGATACCCGGGGAATACCCGTTTGGAACCGGGGAACATCCGGGGAACATCCGGGGGATATCCGGGGGGACCCCTGTTGTAGGCCAGGGATATGCCGATCAAAACCGGGGGAAGCCGCAAACTATTGCGGGGCACAACCGATCCTAGTGGCCACTGGGGACACAGTGGCACTGGTCGGGCAGGCACCCATGTCGGCTCTCGACCCCAACCTAGGCCCAGAGTAGAGCTAAAACGAGAAGGGTACCCCCTTTGATGAAATGTGCGGGGTGTAACCAGTGGTGGGCCTGGGAAGACCCGGGGAAGCGTTCCCCCGGTCCTACCCCGTGCTTGCCACGCCTCTTCCCCGCATCAGACGGAGCGGCCGGGACAGGCCAGCCTCACCGACCGGCCTGCTGCAGAGGTGGCGCCAGGGTTGAGCGCCGGGTATCGATGAGGCTATCTAGGGAGCATGGGAAGTGATTGGGCGTCGTCCAAGGGTAGTGGTCACTCGAGGGTCAGCCGCGTATGGCCCGAGGAACACCAGGGGATAAGCCGGGGAAGCCATATTGGCTCCTAAAAGCTAGGGGGTCCTGCTTAGCTGGGCTGGGCAGTGACGGAGGTTCTTGTTTGCGTGGCGCTATTGTTAGCGCCTGCAGCGTGTTGGGTAGGCCAACCCGCCGCGCATTTGTGTGGACACGGTGCCCTACCTTGGGCGCGACAAAGATGTGGCCTATCATCCGGCTGTTGTCTCCGACAACGCCAGCAGTCACCCCCGTACAAGTGCGGTCAGGTGCGGAAACCTGAGCCTGGATAGAGCTCCGTAACGTGCCGCCTGACCAAGATGCGAGCCTGTGCTGCTGCTATGAGGTCCATGTTTGGTCTACGCCCCGCCGGGGGTGCACTGCTGCGAGGCGGGGATGGGGCTTGCGTTTACTTAAGGGGGTGCTAGGGGTTGCTGAGGTTGCAGCCTTTGAATACGCTGAAATAATGACCCGAACGAATCGACTTACGTTACGAGAAGGCCAATCGGATACGTTTTTCGGTGTGTTTTAAAGGCAGCGGCCTCAGCGACCCCTAGCAACCCCTTAAGTAAACGCAAGCCCCATCCCTGCCTCGCAGCAGTGCACCCCCGGCGGGGCGTAGACCAAACCTGGACCTCAAAGCAGCAGCACGAGGCTCGCATCTTGGTCAGGCGGCACGTTACGAGCTCTATCCAGGCTCAGGTTCCGCACCTGACCGCACTATACAGGGGTGACTGCTGGCGTTGTCGGAGACAACGCCCGGATGATAGGCCACATCTTTGTCGCGCCCAGGTAGGGCACCGTGTCCACACAAATGCGCGGCGGGCTGGTCTACCCAACACGCTACTGAAGGCGCTAACAATAGCGCCGCGCAAACAAGAACCGCCGTCACTGCCCAGCCCAGCTGAGCAGGACCCCCTAGCTTTTAGGAGCCAATATGGCTTCCCCGGCT
This sequence comes from Frankliniella intonsa, assembly GCA_033675135.1. Classification (NCBI taxonomy): domain Eukaryota; kingdom Metazoa; phylum Arthropoda; class Insecta; order Thysanoptera; family Thripidae; genus Frankliniella; species Frankliniella intonsa. The sequence continues at coordinate 881,057 of JAWJED010000023.1, read as the reverse complement.
TATCCCCTGGTGTTCCTCGGGCCATACGCGGCTGACCCTCGAGTGACCACTACCCTTGGACGACGCCCAATCACTTCCCATGCTCCCTAGATAGCCTCATCGATACCCGGCGCTCAACCCTGGCGCCACCTCTGCAGCAGGCCGGTCGGTGAGGCTGGCCTGTCCCGGCCGCTCCGTCTGATGCGGGGAAGAGGCGTGGCAAGCACGAGGTAGGACCGGGGGAACGCTTCCCCGGGTCTTCCCGGGCCCACCACTGGTTACACCCGCATTTCATCAGGGGTACCCTTCTGTTTTAGCTCTGCTCTGGGCCTGGGTTGGGGCGAGAGCCGACATGGGTGCCTGCCCGACCAGTGCCACTGTGTCCCCAGTGGCCACTAGGATCGGTTGTGCTCCCGCAATATTTAGCGACTTCCCGGTTTTGATCGGCATATCCCTGGCCTACAACAGGGGTCCCCCCGGATATCCCCCGGATACCCCCCGGATATCCCCCGGATGTTCCCCGGATGTTCCCCGGTTCCAAACGGGTATTCCCCGGTTATCCCCCGGGTATCCCTCGGGTGCCCCCCCGAGTATCCCCCGGGTATCCTTCAGTTGTACCTCGGTACGTTCCCGGAATGCGTTGCGTCTTGGGCAATGGCGATTCACCACCAACTGCACCAGTGTCATATCTTTCGGTCTAAGAAATCTATTTTGGCTGAGACTGAGCTTGGTCCGTCTTATGGAATTGATGTTAGTGATTATGATAATTTAGAATTTGTAAAAATGTTACCAGAAAATGTTACTTTCGAGTCTTGCCTTTCAGCCAGCTGGGTAAACCTAAAGGGCACTATGTATAAGCCTGGAATGGTAATATTAATTTCTGTTGATTTGTCTGGGAGTCCTGTGTTTGGAGTACTGGAGATTGTATTAGTAACATGTGACAACTCCATTTTCTTTGTCTATTCAGATCTAGTCACTGTAGGTTTTGATGAACAGTTGTATTCTTATGAAGTTGAATCTTGTGATACGCGGTCTTGTACTGCACCTTCTAAACTATTAGAACCTTTGCCTCTTAGTTTGTACAATACCATGAGTGGCAAGAAAGCTGTTCTACTAAGGCATTTATTGTAGTTCATTGTTTGGAAAATTATATATTTTTCTATTTTTTGAAGAAAAAAATAAAAAACTTTCTTCTTTCAATTTTTTCCTTTTTATTTGAAACAAATTTAACAGCATATAGAAAACAAAATCTGAAAGCACTGGGAGACAATTATTTTGGCTTTCACAATTACTTGTGCTGCGTTGGTAATGACAATCTAAGCAAATATGTGACAGCCAAGTCTCTGTTGCTTTCACAAAGAGGAAAGACTTCGCTGTTACGACTATCCGAACCCAAGCCCTGACAGATTAAAACCCAGTGTTGCCCTAACTTTTTGTAGAATTGTTTAGGATAGCCGTCGACCCTTAGCTCTCACAACTAATTAATTTGACTGGGTCGCTCATAGCTAACGCATTCGTTGCGACAACTAAGGGATTTTTTTCCGTGTATGGCCTAAGAAAACGGTTGTTATGCATATCCAGAAAAACTAATCCAAAATTCTCACCTTCTTTCCAGCAAGGAATACAGATTTTGTCTTTTTTGCCAAAGCCATCATCAGCACCCTCAACAGTCACTGAGCAGCCAAATGAATGCACAGGGTCACCACAATTCCCACAGGCATGACCCCCTCCTACCTGAGGTTTTCCTTCCCTTATACACACAGGGCATTCTGGTGCTGCAAAAACAGAAACATCAACTATTAATATCAGAAATATTTACTCTTTGACGTAACTGTAACAAGTGGGTAATAGTTACCTGATTGAGTTTTCCTTATTGTCACATTTTTTCCCATTTCTGGTCCAGGCAGAATGACCTCATCCTCTTCTTTTTCTTTACCAACGCCTGCAAAATAGTAATCCTATTAATATCAGAAATATTTACTCTTTGACGTAACTGTAACAAGTAGGTAATAGCTACCTGATTGAGTTTTCCTTATAGTCACATTTTTTCTCATTTCTGGTCCAGGCAGAATGACCTCATCCTCTTCTTTTTCTTTACCAATGCCTGCAAAATAGTAATCATTAAACACAATGTCAAAATTCTCAAAATAGGAACTGAAATTTATTGTAATTAATTAGGTTTCTAAGTATACAGACATTTTTGGGTTACTGTTTATTAAATTGAATTTTGATGTGAAAAGTTATGAATTGAAAAAGAAAGAATTTTTAAGTTACAAGATTTCAACAACTTATGCCGACCAGAAAATGTTCTCATTAACTATATTACTTTTACACAAATAACAGACAACTTCGCTCAGTGACTGTTCGACTGATAGTAGTATACCACATGTCTCTCTAAGCCCCTGAAAATACCACAACTCACCAGTATCTGCCAATTATGAGGGGCAAAGCAGACTCAAAATGCATTTTGCAATAATAATCTCTTATCACTTAAATAACAATAGAAACCAGATAAACACAAGGTTTTAATGGTAAAAACACAAAAAGAAACAAAATGCATTTGATCTGCTGTGCTCTCATTTCTCCAAATAAATACTGCAAGCAAAAAATTAACCCATTACATCTGTTCAACAGCCTATAGTTTAAAATAATAGGGTTAGTTAGTAAGGAATTCATGAAATATGAGAGTTAAGGCACATGAACATATTTTACTACATTTACATGACCCATGTTATGATGAACACAAAATAAGGGTATCAAACATACTACCTCCTACACGCAATGCTGTGAACACATAACCATTTGCACAACTTGATCCCAAGTCATCAACAAGCATGAAAATTGTTTTTAAAAAAATACCTGCAGCTGTTGTATACTGTTTATATTGACACCTTTCAGACATCTTTGCCTTGCTACAGCTACTCACTACTTTACCCATATGTTCTCCAAATAATACTGTCCTTCTGTAAATTAAAAAAACAACAACTTATAAAACTTGCTCAGCATGAAGTATTCTCCTAGGGGAGAAGGTAGATGTACTTACTTTTTTACAGGCAATTTGCAGAGGCACAATTCCTCTGCCTCTAGTTTGGAAAAAAAAATGTTAATTTAGAAATAGAGTAAAACAGCAAATTCTTGGCTTGCAAAGAACATCTTTGTACTAACTTTTAGGAGATGTAACATTATATAGAGTATCCTCAAAACGAAACTTTTTCATCTTACATGTCCATTCGGGACATGTGTAGAAGAACCGGCCTTTATTTTTACCTCTGGTTGTTTCCCCCCTATAAATTTTAATTTAAGAAAAATGTAATAATTTAACACAAGTCATGAAACACATTTTCAGTAATTCAATGTATAGTATCGTTTACATACACACCTGATACAGACTTTGCCACAATTGCAAACGGGGACATATGGTTTGGTGACATTGGAGATAGCAGATTGTTTCAACGGAGAAATCCTGGAATCTGTTTGTATGTTGGGTGCGCTATCATCAAAACAATCTTCATCAACGTTCTCTTCAGGCTCAATAATTGAAGTTTCTTTGTCATTAACTTCCCCTTCCTCTTCATGTCTGTTGGGTGTAGGGCCACTTGGACTGCCACTTTCATCAGCATCAGAAGAGTCTTCATCAATGTTCTCTTCTGGCTCAATAATTGAAGTTTCTTCAGCATTCCCTTCACCTTCCTCATCAGAGAGCAAAAAATCAATTTGCTTTTCAGGATCAAGCTCTTCTACGTCATCAACACCTTCTTCAAATTCTAATTGTGAATCCCGTATGTCTACATCTTTTATATGATCCTTAAACATATCTTTAAATAGAAAGCAATGTATCAGAACTACTCCACAATGCTGTACAAAGATTTACATACAAGTAATATCTCACCTTGGCAAACAGGACAAAGTAACATATCAACGGCTACATCAACACAGACTCTCTTAGTCTTCCAGGAACCAGGTTTTGAACAGACTTCACAATGTACTAATAATATAAAGAAAAATACATAAATCAAAAGGATAATTTAAAAAAATAGTAATATAAAAATGTTCCATAATATTGTCTTTTAACTTACCTTTCTTTATGGTCTTTTTCTTTAGTCCGATTCTTGTTAAAACTTGACCCTTTGGGCGTCCCCTTACTTTGAGCGCTTTGGGGATTTCTAATGTTTTTAGTCTTTCCTCAGATATCTCTTGGTACTTGGAGGAACCTTTAAAAAAAATACAAAAAATAAAACATGCAATTTTTGTTTAAATTCACAAATAGGAAAGTATGTACCTGATTTTGTAAGTAAAAATCCACGACTATCATCATTAGATTCTGATATTATCAGAGAAGTTTCAGTATCCTTAGATGTGTCTTTGTCTTGATTAAGTAATAGTTCCCCATCTGATCCATGGTCTAAAAACATTTAACATTAATTAATGTATTTGTGTATATGACAGCTTAAAATTCACGTAAGGCAATCAGTCCTTACCTGTTTTAGAGTTGGTAACAGCAATATGAGGAGCAGAAGAAGGAACATCAATAATAACATGACCGTCATCATTAGCTTCTAGCACCATAACTTCCTTTCCTTTTCGCCAGATTTCCAGTACAGTGTCAACAGCTTTCATTTTAGTGGTAAACTGTTTATTTCCACAAAGTGAAATAAGATTAGCTGCCTCATCGCAGAGAGCTGAGGCCTGTTTGTAGCGCTCCCTCTGAGTCAGCGCCTTTCCTCCCGTTTTCAGCACATTGGTGCTCAAAATTCCCTTACGAATATAGGAGTTGGCAACATCCTCTCTTCTTTTCTTGATGGTATCTCCAGTGACTGGCTGCCACCTTTCTGGAACATCCTCTTTCGAAAAGAGAGGAAGGCCTGTAAATTTAAATGCAAATGAGAATATCATTTTACAACTAAATACAAATCACTCTTTCCATTCAAAGCAAAACTGTACCTTTCTGCTGACGTAAGCAAAAGATGTGTCGACAAGGTAAATGTTTTTCCCTGAAGGAAGGGCAATTACAACTATTTGCATCATCTGAAGGTTTCCAGTTTTTGTAATTGACAGTGTCTGGCATATCAACACGCTCCAAGCCCATTTCATACTCTACCCTCATGCTTTGACCTGCAAAAGGTGTTGCAGAATTCAATATCAAAGCTAGAGTTGGGTCATTGCTGTCATTCCTGTAGTTGGTTTTCATTAATCCCAGAAAATCACTGTAACTGGCATTGTTGGAGCTATTAGCATGTAATACTAGTAATGCCTTTACTAGCTCAGGCAGAGTGCTTTTCCTATTCACAATAGTTTTAATCTTCTGATTATGAGACTCAACGGAATTATTAGTTCTCTGAGAAAGGTTGTAGGAGTTGAGACGTTCAAAGCTGGACCATGCTGCTGCATAACCAGCCCAGTGGGTTTCAAAATAAGTTAAAAATTCATCAGAAGCAGCATCTTGAAGATCTTCAAAATATTCTTCATATTGTGTTTTTTTGACTGCATATGCCATTTTTGTAAGGATTTCCCTGACCTCAGCTTGATTCGGTTCATTCTTAGTGTTTCTTTTGAAAGCTTCAAGCACATGGACCAAGCAGAGGTGAACTGAAACCCATGGCATGCATTCCTTGATAGAAGTCACCTCATTATAGTCTTTGTCAACAACCACAGTTTGGACATTCTGGACAATATTTCCTGATGCTTCAATGAGGGCCAAAACAACTTCTTTCATTATGTCTAACTTTTCGTTGGTGACGAGGGCATATCCAGCAGATTGGCCCTTCCCATACCTATCTGTTACTCTGATTACAACAAGAGGCATGTTATTGGCATTGACACAATACGTCGAATCCATGCCTACCACTTCTGGATACTGCTCAACATTTTTCCTCATTTGAGCAGTTTGGAAGAACACAAAAATGATCTTCTTAGCACCATTAGGGTCTTCACTTTCATCCCTTTCCTCACTAATTATAACCCTGCCACCTTCATCACAAATCTCCTTCAAGATGGCATAGAGGTACTCCTTTTCACTCCCATATTGTTTCCTCACATCATTTTTGTTCTTAGTTCTGATCAAAACGGAGCAAATGAGAGTTAGCCAATATTAAAAATGAAAAAAAGTGGAACATAGAATACAATTCTTACCTGACATTAGCTATATCATAGCTTGTAGTGAATTTACTGAGCTTTGTTTGAATAAGCATTGGTTTGGCGAGTGCTTCTAGCATCTCACCAACCTTTTCTCGCTCGTGATCATTCAGTTGCCGCTTTTCAGGATACATTTTGTAGAGATCTATATCAAGTTCATGGTTGTGCTCCTCTTCCATTTTCCTAACTTCAAGAAACTGAGGAAACGCTGTCAAGCGTATTCTTGAAGGACATTCTTTCTTGAAGGTTCTACAGAAAATATAAATAATTAGCACAACCAAGGCAATGCAAAGTTAAAAGGAGCCAACTTCATTGCATAAGCAAAAAAGCATACCTTTGATTCGGTCGAGTCCCTTTCAAGTTGTGGTTCTCTCTTTTCACACCGAAGTGCTTACATGTGTAGACCAAGGTCTTGTATTTCAATTTGGGATCAAGAGGATCTTTAGCTGTTTCATTATGTTTGCTCACAAGCAAACAATTTCCAATAGTATAGACGGCACACTTAGCATCCTCATACTTCAGCATAGCCTCTTCCAGCTCCTCGAAGCTAGAGTACCTAGCTCCAAGTTTAAGAGTTGGAACAGTTTTATTCTGAGCCATCTGCCAAAGTAAGGGTTAAAATTATAACCTTCACAATGTAGAACATTTATTTCAGTCAACTCATTCATAACATAAATGAGACAAAATGAAGAGTGTTAATGTAAATATTATAACCTCACATGTGTGGAGATCGAAGAGTTGATGAAAACTACGCATACAAAATAAACTTACCTTAACTACGTGGATTTAGGCACTGCATAACTTACAAATATAAGAATCACGAGTGAAATAAGACCGTGCCGGACGAATCTAAAAGCAACAAGTAGCAACCTAAACTCTGCCTCCCGCCAATGTTCGGAGCTATATTGAAACTTAGCATATGAAACGCAAAAGGCGCAGGGTAGGAAACAAACAAAATACTGTTCGGAATATTTATTATGCGCATTTATTATACTTATTATGTGATACACACAGAAGTGGACTGGATATTGATGGTTCGATAGCAGACGATGGGCATGAAGGGTTAAGTCTATGTTCAACAAATAAGCGGTACAAACAGTAAGAAGGATTGTTAGTACGTCTTTCTTTAAAGGCCAAACTGATAGATATTAGGTGACTGTTAATATTTTTTATATTCATGTGCACAGTCACGACTGTTGATTGGAGTCGTCTGTATGTTTACACTCATGACTGTTGTTAGTGTTTTTGTTTGTTGGGAGCAGTCATGACTGCGAATGGATGCATAAGTATTATTCGCAGTCATGACTGTGAATAATATATTTTTCATCAGGTACAGTCATGTGACTGTGTATAGTCACTTCGTAAAAAATTGAATATGATCATTTCCCTACCATTTCAGCACTGTCAGGCACCGGTGGTGGTGGTGGTGAAGAGGGTGATGGAGAATGTTTGCTTATAGATGTCCCGCTCAAGGCGTCCTTTACTGCTTGGGCAACAGCTGCTCTGAATTCTGTATAAAAAAATCTTGTAAGTCATATCAAAACCGCTGCTAATATTGCCACCTAATACTTACCAGGTGAATCTGTGGAGAAGGGAGGAGGACATGGGGATCCTCTTGGAGATCCAGAGCCACTTGAGCCAAGCGTGTCATTCTCTTCTTGAAGCCTCCTCTTGAGAAAATCCAAGTCGGCTGTGGGAGGTATAGTATTAACATCCAATACGACATGTTTATACAGGTAAATTACATACTGTGACAACTTACTGCTGGTATCCAAAATGCATCCATCGAATAGTGGCCAACCAGCTTTAGGCAGAGGTGGCACCCGCCACTCAATAACATGTGACTCATCACTCAATGGGTCAAGGTCCCGGACCCATTGAACTTTGACATTATGAGTTAGAGTTCCATCATAAGGACCCGATACCCATCTTACCAGACAGTAGATCTGTTTTTCAGGCTGGGAATTCTTTTTGGATCTCTGCTGACTATTATTGGAAACCATCTCTGACCTATCTCACACTCACTGACTGACTGACCTATCTCACACTCACTGACTGACTGACCTATCTCAAACTCACTGACTGACTGACTGACGTATCTCACATTGACTGACTGATCTATCTCCCACACTGATTGGGCTCTTTATCCCTTTTCAGCCTCCCCCCTTGCCTCCCCCTGCCTCCCCTCTCCCTATTCATTTTTTTCTTTTTTTCCCCTTTTGCCTTTGGTTGAAGGTCTATTTAGACACATATGTTTTTTTAATTAAATTATTAACTCACTAAATCCTTATTATAATATTTTATTTTGCATGAACTTGTGATAATTAATATGCATGTATTAGTTAGATTATGGTTGGATTTTCCATTAGAGTAGATAATAATAAAATAGTTTCTTATACCATCTGTTTCCTCTCCCTCCTCTCTTACTCCTTCCTCCCGTCCCCCTCTCCACTTTCCCCTTTTCCTGTCAAAACTACCCAAAGCACTAGTCAGTTTCAGCTCTGAGCTCTCATTTCTTTTATTTTATTGCTATTTTTTTATTGCTATTTTTTTATTATTTTAGTGTCTGTTTACCTGCCACTATGACTACAAATTCTCCAGATTTATTCCTTGAGGAAGTGCATGTGTTGCTAATTTTTTTAAAAGATGGATTCATTTGTCTGAATGTCATTGATTCCAAAGGAAAAGTATATGATAGTGGAGACATACTTCATGTGGCTCGGCAGGAGGGGCAGCTCCCTGACACCTGTGTTGTGCTGGGCATGTGTGGTGAGTACTATTATTTACTCAGCTTGTAATGTGATTCCTCTGATTCAGTGTGTAATGTAGACACTGTGTTTCAGAAATAAGGGAGGAAGCTGTCCGATTAGGTCAGGAGTATTTTCGAAGGGTCTGCAAATGGCACGGATGTGTGGAAGATGCGCCTCAACTTACAATGAGTATTTTGACTCCTGGTATTGGGGAGCTTTTCACCCAGGGCATGGATACAGAAGAAGTCGATATCTTAAACTGAAAGCTGTTCTGAGAAAATCTTGTTTGGACTGTTTAGATTTTGATTTGTGAAAGTGTGAAAGCTTTTTATCTTTTATTGCGTGAAGATATTGTTCCTCATTTAAGTGACAAGTACTGAATTAAATAATTAAACTTCAACACATCTTTTATTTTTAAATTGGCATTGCTCATCGAAGTCTGAAGAGCAAACACTTTAGCTAAACACTGACATGGTCTACGGGTGCCTTCACCTTTAAATTGGGACATGCTCTGCACAGTCTATTTTAACAGCAGTTTGGAAGTAATATTGGTAAGGGGTTACAGCCTCCAAAAATATTCATATAACAATGGATCAAATAGTAAATTGATTTAATAAGATTCTTTATGCTCTTGACATTTTACATTCGGTTGCTGATAGAATAATAAATGTCAATCAAGTAATTCACTTGTATAAATTAAATTTTGAATGTAAAACCATTAACTAGGACAAAGTCTTGAATTTAACTCAACATTTCTGGTTTAAGAACATTCACACACGCAACTCTAAATGTAACACCATCCACATCAACACAAAAAGAGAGAAGTCTAGATTGAATTTGAGATACATGAACAGCTCGCAAAGTACCTTCATGTTTTGTTTTCAGAACCTGAATATGAGGTAGGCCAACATCACAAAGCTTTTTTCTGTCAATTTCATAAAAGTGACCAAGAACATGACAGTCATTAGTAAAAACAACAAAAGAGACAATTTCAAAATATTGTCCTGATTCTAAAAGAGCCATACTGTTATTTTGTTTAGAAGCTTTAAGATATCCAGTAGAATGGAAAACTTCCCCAGACAATATACATCTGTCATATATTAAAAAATCATTCTGTTCCCAAACACAACCACTCCTTTGCAGTGCTATTAAGGCCTCAGGGGATAAGGAACTCTTCCTAGGCTTGCCAAGAAGGTGAGCAGGTCCAACAATAATGTCAGGTAAAGCTAGCCTCTTACCCACCGTTGTAACAGACTTCAAGTAATTTTCTTGCTTTTCACTCATAAATTCACATACAGTCTCTTTTAATCTTCTGATAGCTTCTTTTAGCTGCATATTAGTCAATATTTGGATAGCAGCACCATTGCTACTTTTTACAGAGTTCTTAATCTCAGAGTTGAAGCTTTCAAAAATAAAAGCGGAATGTGTCCATGGCTGTCCAAAATTTTCAACACTTTGCCTCAAATGAGTGAGAAGATGAATGCTGAATGTCACATTGCTCTTACCATATAAATCATCCATGGCCACAACAAATTGGTGCAAATATCTATCCACATAAGCGACATCTGACTTTGTAACTGAGTTCTGCATAAGAAGAGCCAGTGCTTTAACAAGTAAGGCCCAGTGATTAAGGTACTTGGCAGGCAAAATACTCTTTACGCATGGGACACTGTAGACAATAACCCAGTAGTACCATTCATGGCCACGCCAGTCACTTCTATCTTCAAGGGGCCTCGGAGTTCTTGAAACATCAGCTGTTGGGGTAATAGATCTCAATCGAAGATTAACATCAGCAATTTTTGAAGATATGCTGAACGGCCTTTGGCTAAATTTCTTGTCGAACCACAGTGAAGTTAAGCGTTTTGCAGCATTAACAAGAGCATGAAAAAGGTCCATATCTAAACATTGCACCATGTCAAAGTCTGTGAGGGATGCTAGAACAGACATTCCCTTGATGCCACACTGCACCCGTCCTGTTTCTTCAGCTAACTGGGCATGCTGCACAAGCTCTTCATGTGTGCGCAGAGGGTACTCTTGCTGGGCAATAGAGTACGAATGACAGGTTCCTCTGCCCGTTCTCATTCTGATGCCAGGATGATAGCATAAGCCACAGCCAAAGCGTCCTGAAGTAATAAGATTGATTGAGATCAGGGGCTATAATTGTTTTCTTAAATGATGGCGTACACAAGAGGAATAATGAAAAATGAATCAGCTTACCATTGAACTGAGTGGATCTACGAAGGAGCGGTCTCGCCACTGAGTCACTGACGCACATCAAAGCCTTCACTTTTTGAGTGACACTAATATTATTTTTCTTGTAACTAAATCCTTTAGAGGCCAACTCATTGCACTCATTCCTGAATGGCTTCAGGTACTCATTCATAATAGGCTTTTTGAGACCCAGCCACAGACAAGCCATCAGTACATGACGCTGTCTTAGATGGACAGGAAGTTCATTTAACACAAGAAGGACGGGCCATGCTGACTTCTTGGAGGTGGTTGAAACCTGGGGTAAGAGAAAGGCAGGTGCATTAGTAGAGATAATGAAGTATATTGTAACGTTAGGACCCTTAACCAGTAGTGAACGCGCTGCTGTCATTCTCATGGCTGTCCGCCTAAAGTCAGTCTAGTCTCACACAAGGCTCTCGCAGTGCTGTCCTTAGTAACGCCACAACAACCAGACCGACGCGCTTCAGTCTTCCCTGTGCCCTCGTGCCAGCTAGACGTGCTCTCTGTACTAAGTCCTCAATAAATCTCTGGTCTCAGCATTACTTCTCGTCTCTTTCTTTCAGTACCGAACCTTGCAATATTGATTTATTATAAAAAGTAATAGATTACTGTAAAGAAAAGTATTATAAAAATTTTACCTGAACTCCGTCTACAAAAAAGGTAAAAGACAGACATCCAGCTGGAACTGATGTTGTGTATATTTTACCATCAAAAATGTCTTCGTAATTATATTTGTTTATCTTCTCTCTCTGGTCGAGTTGAACCACGTCTTCATCTGACAAACAGCATTCAAATAATGATTTGAGCTGGTCTTTGATAGCCAGGTAGAGAAACACATTACCCTTCTTTCTGTTTTGATCAGCATCACACTCAGAACCACATGCAGAGCATGTGAAAACATTATCAACAATTCCTATGTACTTTTGACAGTCTGGGCAAATGTGATGTTCAGAAAGAGAACTTGAAAAATATGTTATAGCCCGTTTCATCTGGTCCTTTGATGGTAAAAAAGAAGTGGAGTCTGCGGTGGAGTCACTTGCAAGAACTCCAGCCAACTTCATAATATTTTCTGCTGCAGAATAAGTCAGGTTATGCTTCTTTTTGGTAGCTAATAGCATTAAAAGTTGGATCTTTTCTTGAGTAGTAAAATTTAACTCATGTCCTTCAGCTACTTCTTCCTCTTCTAATTCCTCGTCTTTTTCTTCCTCCTCCTCCTCCTCCTTGTCCTTCTCGTTGTCTTCATCCAACACAGCTGGTTCTTCCAAAACATGGTTAAAAAGAATCTAAAAACACACATGAGTGTAAATATCTAACTTAATATGAATAACAGGAGAAAGTTTCTCAATACAATTGATATTTACTTCTTCATAGCAGATCTCTGCATCTGATTCATCAATATCAGTATCTGTCGTCTGGTCGTTTAAGACTTTTTCATTGAAACTGTCTGCAGTATCTGGCGGGTCGTCTTCTTCATCAGTTGTAAACCTATGGCCAGAATAAAAATAAAATACATTTCAACCTCGAGGCTGTAAATTTAAAATATTTGCTTGTGTTGATACTTTACATTCTAAAATCTTCAACTGGATTTATGATTGATGATGGCTCTGTGGCCAGATCAATCTGAGTCCGGGGCAAGGTTTGATCAATTTTCACCTTTTTGGAAGAGGGCTCTTGATAGGGTAGACATCTGAGAAACATAATGAAGAAAACATTAGCGAAATGACTAGATTACACTTGTTTTGTTGTTGCACACCAACACACAGTGACAAAAACAACAGAAAATAATATGGTGAAAACGGCGATAAATGGAACACTCCGAAATCTGTTCAACCCTCCAGACACCCAGATGATTACAAACAGAAGGGTACGTACAGTGGCAAGTGTTTACACTTGATTTTACGCTCACCTTTTGGTTCGTTTTCCATCTGCTTTTTGTTGTTGGGAGAGGAGAGTGGTGCGAGGTAAGACCTTGTCTCCTGAATCCCAAAATTGATATTGCTTGTAGGGCCCTCGTTTCTTCTTGTCTGCCATGATATGGTGAACGGAACGCGACGAAGACAACGACGACGACGACGACAGCGACGAAAATGATCACAATGTGGAACACATGTCTAGACTGTTGTACACAGGTTAGGAGACTGCGCCATAGGTGCGCTCTGCCGGGCGCTGCCACAACTACTTTTTCCCTGCTCAGCAGGAGCGTCCGGCCCGCCCCGCCATGGGGAAGGCCTGTGTGCATGCAATCTTAAAAATGTATTAAATGTAAAAGCTTACTAAAGTGTTACTTGTGAAATGAACTCGGACATCGCTAGAAGGTAACACATGTGTGCAAGTTATCTGTAATTAGAAATGAACTCTCTAAGTGAACTGCAAAGTTGGCGAAAACTTCACGAAAAGTGAAGACAAGAGTATGCTTGGGACTGAAATTTCGACTCAACGCGTAGTATACATCTAGTTAGCTCTTGTTGTACTTTCCATCTGCACTCCAAAGTGCACTTTGCCATGTATACTTAGAAGTATAGTTTCAGTAAACTTCCTTCCGCCCGGGGTATCACTAAGAATCAGTTTGTTCATTGAAAATTGAAATGTACTACTAAAAACCGTTTGATGTGTGTAATGCACATTAAATGCGTCATGAATGTTTGGTTTGAGTCATCAGATCGGCTTGATTTTTAAACTGTGGGTTCGTTGTGCAATCATCACTCGAACACTGAATTGACATTTTTATCCTAGGATGTTGTTGCAATTTTTATCTTATGAAATACTGTGCATGACTTGAATCAACAGTTTCCCAGGCACGCCCAGCCACGCTGGCCTTCTCCCCTGCCCGCCGGACACTAAGGTTTCCAGAGTATGTGTATTGTGTGAGCTACATCGCGCTACTATTTTTCCCCCTCTGCGACCGTTCTTCCCACCCACCTCTGCGCAGGTTCAGGGGGGAAGTATCATCGCGCTACTATTTTTCCCCCACTGCGACGGTTCTTCCCACCCACCTCTGCGCAGGTTCAGGGGGGAAGTATCATCGCGCTACTATTGCAGTTGACGTCCACTTGTGCAGGGGGGAAGAATCATCGCACGATGATTTTTCCCCCGGTTGTATTATCGCGCGATGATGTTTCCCCCTATTCTCTCCTGGAGATGGAGCAAAATCATCGCACGATGATCTTTCCCCCCCTTCAGGAGACAAAAGGGGGAAACATCATCGCGCGATGATTTTACCGGGGGGAAAAATCATCGTGCGATGATTCTTCCCAGGGAAATTTTTTTGCGGGGGAAGTTTTATCGCCCTGCAAAAATTTGAATGGAATTTCTAGACCAAATTTAAGCCTTTCACCAGGGGGTCAGACAGCTCGAGGGCTCAACTGAGAGCTGGGGCGAGTGGCGAGCGACAGGCCGGCCGAGGAAGCATGCAGAGTAAGGCGAACGGTATGGGGGGCGGGGAGGGGGGGCTCCTTACGGGATCTGTGCGTAAGTTATCAGAGCTCGCCTGCCCTAGGTCCTCAGCACGCCTCTTTATTGGCCGGCGAGTAGGATTTGGCGTAGAGCTGGTGCCTGCCTCCGGAATGATCACGTCTGAAAAGATAATTTAGGGATTAAGAGAATTATTGAAAGTACATGGAGAGCCATGGCCGTCCATAAAGTGGGTGAAAGGCGCGACTGGGGCACCTCCCGCTCCTGCTCGTCCTCCAGCTCGCCCTGCCCCTCCCGCTAGTGCCCGTCCTCCAGCTCGCCCTGCCCCTCCCGCTAGTGCCCGTCCTCCAGCTCGCCCTGCCCCTACTGCTAGTGCCCGTCCTCCAGCTCGCCCACCCCTCCTCGCTCTGCTCCTCCTGCTCGTGCCCATACTCCTGTTTGCCCTGCCCCGCCCGCTCCTTCGTCGGCCCCCTGCTCGCCCTGAATTATTTCGAATTGCATTGCCTCCTACCTGGTCCTTCTCGGTGCAGCCTTTCACCGATCTTGCGCACATTGGCTTGTTTCGACACCTCAGCCACGCTTAATTTGCAGCTCTTTATGTCTCGTTGACACAACGTACTTCCCTTCAGAAATGTCCCCAGGCTCGAGAACTTTTCCCTCTTTTGTCACTTTAAGTGTTTTCAAGCCCTTCTCAGTGCCTAGAAAACAAAAAATAGGTACTTTTTTATGACAGGGGTCATCAAAAGATGACAAGTATAAACAAAATCTAACATGAAAATGAAGGAAATTTTAAGATGATCAAAATTTTGAAATTTCCTAATTTTAGAATTAAGAAAGATGGCTTGTTATAAAGAGAAGCTCCAGACAAAAAAAAAAACACTTGAAAAATGACATTTTTTGGGGGGGCAACTATGATATTTTATCGGTTCCTTGTATGCGTACGGACTGCCGAAAAGACACTTTGTTGAAATCCGACCCCCCCTGTGGGTTTGGCAGGGGTCCAAACACCCCAAAAACGGCTGTTTTTGAGGGTTTGGGACTAGTTGGGATCTCGGAAACCAAAAGCCAAAAAAGTACCCATTGGGGTAATCGGGACTCAAAAAAGTGCCATCTTTCAGAATCCGGGCCGAAAAAATTTTTAGGTGACCCCCTTCAAAAGTTATGGGGGTCCAAAGTTGCCAAATTTCACTTTTTTAGACAAAAAAATTTTTTTTTTTGTAAAAATGCAATTTTGATGGGCCCAAAGCGCCTAAATTGTTATCTTGACCTCGTTTCGTCTTGAATCACATGGAACTGGCTCCATACCTGCGGGCTTAAGCTGATTTTTACACCGCACGACTCAGCTGCACTGGCGTGGCTGCCTAACTACAAGGGGTTCGCGTTGCTGACAAGGGAACGTTTTCCGGTGATACACGTAGAATTGGTTGGCATAAAAGTATTTTGTAGGTGACCTCTCTGGACAAGGTGTGGCACTAGTGGTAGCTGCCCGTAGGGGGTTTAGGGGTAGATGTAGGCCTTTGAAAATCCAAAAAAATGGTCAAAAAAAATTTCTAAAAGGAAAATAGTGGAAAAAAAAATATTTTCGGTGAAAAAACAAAAAATGACCTTGAGGCCATGATTCGTCCAGAAATGAAGTCGGTTTGGTGATTTGGAGACTTTCAACTTTTACCCCTAGAAATTCTGAAAGGAAAATAGTGGAAAAAAAAAAAACAAATACAAGGGGAAAAGTTGAAAGTCTCCAAATCACCAAACCGACTTCATTTCTGGACGAATCATGGCCTCAAGGTCATTTTTGGTTTTTTCACCGAAAATATTTTTTTTCCACTATTTTCCTTTCAGAAATTCAAGGGGTACAAGTTGAAAGTCTCCAAATCACCAAA
This sequence comes from Frankliniella intonsa, assembly GCA_033675135.1. Classification (NCBI taxonomy): domain Eukaryota; kingdom Metazoa; phylum Arthropoda; class Insecta; order Thysanoptera; family Thripidae; genus Frankliniella; species Frankliniella intonsa. The sequence continues at coordinate 864,676 of JAWJED010000023.1, read as the reverse complement.
CCGACTTCATTTCTGGACGAATCATGGCCTAAAGGTATTTTTTGGATTTTTTACGAAAAAAAAAAATTTTGACCATTTTTTTGGATTTTCAAAGGCCTATATCTACCCCCAAACCCCCTACGGGCAGCTACCACTAGTGCCAAACCTTGTCCAGAGGGGTCACCTACAAAATACTTTTATGCCAACCAATTCTACGTGTATCACCGGAAAACGTTCCCTTGTCAGCAACGCGAACCCCTTGTAGTTAGGCAGCCACGCCAGTGCAGCTGAGTCGTGCGGTGTAAAAATCAGCTTAAGCCCGCAGGTATGGAGCCAGTTCCATGTGATTCAAAGACGAACGAGGTCAAGATAACAATTAAGGCGCTTTTGGGCCCATCAAAACTGCATTTTTACAAAAAAATTTTTGTCAAAAAAGTGAAATTTGGCAACTTTGGACCCCATAACTTTTGAAGGGGGTCACCTAAAAAATTTTTCGGCCCGGATTCTGAAAGATGGCACTTTTTTGAGTCCCGAGTACCCCAATGGGTACTTTTTTGGCTTTTGGTTTCCGAGATCCCAACTAGTCCCAAACCCTCAAAACAGCCGTTTTTGGGGTGTTTGGACCCCTGCCAAACCCACAGGGGGGGTCGGATTTCAACAAAGTGTCTTTTCGGCAGTCCGTATGCATACAAGGAACCGATAAAATATCATAGTTGCCCCCCAAAAAAATGTCATTTTTCAAGTGGTTTTTTTTGGCTGGAGCTTCTCTTAGCTTGCCTGCGAGGGGGATTTTACTCCGAATTTTTGTGTACACACTACTCCGTATTACGCGCATTACGCGTATTACCGGGTATTACCAGGTATTACCGGGTATTACCAGGTATTACCAGGTATTACCAGGTATTACCGGGTATTACCAGGTATTACCGGGTATTACCAAGTATTACGCGGTATTACCAAGTATTACCAAGTATTACCGGGTATTACGAAACGCTCACATAACACATTTTCGGTGAAATCTCGCGTTGTACCTTCCCCAAATTATCCAGCTGGGAGATCATCATCGTCCGACGTACTACAGACCTGTTCAGGGCGGGCCGCTGGCTCCTCACAGCCGCTTGGCGGCTGCCCCTGCCAATGTCTGTTCTCCGGTCACAAACCGTATGAGTTCTGCTAGCCGTCAAGAATTAGTTTTGTATGAAACTGCTAACTTCGGTGATGTTCCGTTTTCGGAAAACGTCACTTACTTACACACGAAGTACAGTCGTATCTCGCCATTAGAACCTCGACTGTATTTAACGGTTGGCTGTTCCGTTCCTATTATTTTTCGATTTTGAAATATCTGTTCATTGATTCATAATCTCCGTTAAAAATGAAAGAGAATGGGTGTAAACAGCACACCGTTCTCTTCGGAATAAAAGTTGGGAACGAAACAGATTTTTAAACTTGAGAAGCAGGGCCCCTCGCTAATCTCTTCTCGGCAATCCCTTACCTGCCCAAGGGGCGGCTGGCGGCCTGGGGCCGGCCCGGGGCCCCGACACGCACCCGGGCGGACCGGGAGACTACCTGAGCCACCCTCGCTATTGGGATGTCGGAGTGAACACATCCGTATCGTCTTGACACACTTCACCCCAGTCATATTGTTTTTCGCCAAAGGTGAGAAGGAATAACTTAATACGCAAGCTATGAGTGTGTTCACTGTTTTTTAAAGGGTGGTAGCACTAACATTACCGTGTTTTACGCGGTATTACCAAGTATTACGCGGTATTACCAGGTATTACGCGGTATTACCAAGTATTACGCGGTATTACCAGGTATTACGCGGTATTACAGGGTATTACGGTCCTCGGTGTACACGGTATTACGCAAGTAAAATCCCCCTCGCTTGCCTGGTATGTGCCTATTAATTAAAAAGATATGAGTAAAGAATAATATTTTGAGATTGTTTTAATTATTTGTTTTGCTATTATTTTTCAGAAAAGGGATCTGGAATAACATTTAATCAAGATCCAATCACTATAGTTCCCCGGGCTTCTTCTAGAGCAACTTCCAGAACACTTTCTACGGGCTGGGTCCGTTTGTTCTAAGCATTTCTGTTCTAAACGTCATCTGCATTTCTGTTCTAATTAACACTTTTGATCTAAACCGTCACTTTTGTTCTAAACCCTATATTGGCAATTATTAAGTAAATCGCACTATGCTACGTATGTTATAAATGTTGTATTCTCATCTCCCTCGGCTAGACATCCGTCGGGCTTTGACAGATACCATAATTGCACTGCAAAGGGAATATTGGAAATATAGGCAACACGTGATAGTTTTTTGACGATCAAAGCAGGTTACAGGCAGAAATAGACATTAGAACGCGTGGCCATAGTGTGGTCACGCCTGGCTACTAAGCGCAGCAGGAGTAACTTGAGAAACTCTTCCTCATGGTAGAGAGGCAGGAGAAACTCTGTCGGGGCCCCTAGCGAATAAGTGATAATTTGCATTTCATGAGGTTAGGTTCAAAGAGTTATGGATCAGGCAGTGCAAATGAGCATTTTCCGACCGAAACTTTTATCATATTGCCTACCGTGCCTTAACCTAACCGGACGGACACTTTGAATCCGCTGACTACGTAACATAGGTGCCTGCCGTACATGACCACAATGTGGTCGCACGTGAATGTGCTGTGCCGACGGCAGCAGGCCAGTGACAGACGTAGTAGATGTCGTGACCATAGTGTGGTCACGCCTGGCTACTAAGCGCAGCAGGAGTCACTTGAGAAACTCTTCCTCATGGTAGAGAGGCAGGAGAAACTCTGTCGGGGCCCCTAGCGAATAAGTGATAATTTGCATTTCATGAGGTTAGGTTCAAAGAGTTATGGATCAGGCAGTGCAAATGAGCATTTTCCGACCGAAACTTTTATCATATTGCCTACCGTGCCTTAACCTAACCGGACGGACACTTTGAATCCGCTGACTACGTAACATAGGTGCCTGCCGTACATGACCACAATGTGGTCGCACGTGAATGTGCTGTGCCGACGGCAGCAGGCCAGTGACAGACGTAGTAGATGTCGTGACCATAGTGTGGTCACGCCTGGCTACTAAGCGCAGCAGGAGTCACTTGAGAAACTCTTCCTCATGGTAGAGAGGCAGGAGAAACTCTGTCGGGGCCCCTAGCGAATAAGTGATAATTTGCATTTCATGAGGTTAGGTTCAAAGAGTTATGGATCAGGCAGTGCAAATGAGCATTTTCCGACCGAAACTTTTATCATATTGCCTACCGTGCCTTAACCTAACCGGACGGACACTTTGAATCCGCTGACTACGTAACATAGGTGCCTGCCGTACATGACCACAATGTGGTCGCACGTGAATGTGCTGTGCCGACGGCAGCAGGCCAGTGACAGACGTAGTAGATGTCGTGACCATAGTGTGGTCACGCCTGGCTACTAAGCGCAGCAGGAGTCACTTGAGAAACTCTTCCTCATGGTAGAGAGGCAGGAGAAACTCTGTCGGGGCCCCTAGCGAATAAGTGATAATTTGCATTTCATGAGGTTAGGTTCAAAGAGTTATGGATCAGGCAGTGCAAATGAGCATTTTCCGACCGAAACTTTTATCATATTGCCTACCGTGCCTTAACCTAACCGGACGGACACTTTGAATCCGCTGACTACGTAACATAGGTGCCTGCCGTACATGACCACAATGTGGTCGCACGTGAATGTGCTGTGCCGACGGCAGCAGGCCAGTGACAGACGTAGTAGATGTCGTGACCATAGTGTGGTCACGCCTGGCTACTAAGCGCAGCAGGAGTCACTTGAGAAACTCTTCCTCATGGTAGAGAGGCAGGAGAAACTCTGTCGGGGCCCCTAGCGAATAAGTGATAATTTGCATTTCATGAGGTTAGGTTCAAAGAGTTATGGATCAGGCAGTGCAAATGAGCATTTTCCGACCGAAACTTTTATCATATTGCCTACCGTGCCTTAACCTAACCGGACGGACACTTTGAATCCGCTGACTACGTAACAGGTGCCTGCCGTACATGACCACAATGTGGTCGCACGTGAATGTGCTGTGCCGACGGCAGCAGGCCAGTGACAGACGTAGTAGATGTCGTGACCATAGTGTGGTCACGCCTGGCTACTAAGCGCAGCAGGAGTCACTTGAGAAACTCTTCCTCATGGTAGAGAGGCAGGAGAAACTCTGTCGGGGCCCCTAGCGAATAAGTGATAATTTGCATTTCATGAGGTTAGGTTCAAAGACTTTTGGATCAGGCAGTGCAAATGAGCAATTTCCGACCGAAACTTTTATCATATTGCCTACCGTGCCTTAACCTAACCGGACGGACACTTTGAATCCGCTGACTACGTAACATAGGTGCCTGCCGTACATGACCACAATGTGGTCGCACGTGAATGTGCTGTGCCGACGGCAGCAGGCCAGTGACAGACGTAGTGGATGTCGTGACCATAGTGTGGTCACGCCCTGGCTACTAAGCGCAGCATGAGTCACCTGAGAAACCATTTCACCTGAGAGTCACCTGAGAGACTACGTAACAGGTGCCTGCCGTACGGGATGCGTAATAACTCTATATCGAGCCCTTTCCTTGATGTCGTGCGTATTCACATCGGTCACAAACTTCTAACCGTGATACACTTAATAGAACACTGTAAAGATAAGGTTTGCGACGGGTGGTGCGTGGCGCTTCCAGATAACATTCGCTAAATGCAATGGAGTTCGGGTGACAGTAACAGAGACTCGCACAATGAATGTGCGTGATTGTGGTGTCCCGATCGTAGGCCAAGACAGCAGATGACGTAGTGCATGAAGTCGAGCGGCTGATGTACCGCCGTGTGGGTAGGCAAACGCTGGCCGTCGATGTAAGCTGGGTTGCCTTCCTATCCCGCTCTGCACGGGCTGCGTGGTTGCCATGTGGCATGTTGTACGCGGCGGACCGCTCATATCTTTGGCACATTGTGGTTGTGTCCCTGTTATGGCGCCCCCACAATGTACGTTACCGCGGCGGAGCTACTAAGAGCGCCCGCGACACACTGGATAGGCCAACCCGCCAAGCACTCGTGTGACGTTGGCGGCCTACCCGGAGAGCCCAAGCCCAGAGGGAATCAGGAAGGGATTAAATTCCTGGTACCCAAATTTTCGTGCCGTCTCCTCCCGAAGAGTTCATTGTGGGGGCACCTTTAGGACGTTTTGAATACAATCTGGTCTTAACAGAATCGTCATCTGAAATCTTTAGAGATAGATAAGGAACCAAATTTATGTCGTAATTGCAGAAACTATTCAACTTAATCTCATATAATTTTGCTCTCCGCAACTGATTCAGATGGTGGACACTCATGTGGAGGAGCATCATGCCACCATCTTCACGTCGGTTAATGTAGTGATGAGGTTTCTGTATATCAATGGCTCTTCGTTCCTGGCAGGCGTTAAACCTAAACAAAAATATTGTCACTGTCCATGTAATTATGATCCCAATATAATTAAAGCAACTAACAATGAAACCATTTGGGAGTAAATAGCTCCAATCAATTAAATGTAGCTGCTGCAAGTTCATCATATTGAGGAAAAACGTTTGTCTCCTGTTTTGTACTAGACTGTCCAGAGGCCTGTGTTATGTCTTTGTAATGTCTCAAAATAATTTAACACAACCAGCAATTACATTTCTTTAATTTCATGGCCTCCCTTCTAAGTATCCTGTTCCTTCCTCCCTCCTCCGGTTTCGGTGCTAGTTGGCACTAAAACCAGATAGCTTTAAGCTTGGTGCTACTTAGCACTAAGATTTGTAGAACTACCCCACGCAAATTAAAACATGCAAGAAGTCTATTAATAGGGTGGATAAAAAAATGGCATAAGGATGGGGTTTGAATTTTAAACTTATTATTTGTTTAAACATGTTAAGTAATCAATCTGAAGGTGCAGATTCACAAAAACACATATTTTCAAATGGAATCATGTAAGAAGTAAGAAATTATGTACTTCTATCATCATTTAGAATTTTATAATTCTATTATTATTCTCTGGTTCTTGAAGTTTGTCACTAAAAGTGGGTCAATATTAAACTTTGTGTTTTGTTAATGTAACACAACCACCAATTACAATTCTATTATTTCATAGCCTGCCTTTTAAGTATTCTGTTCCTTCCTCCCTCCTCCGGTTTCGGTGCTAGTTGGCACTAAAACCAGATAGCTTTAAGCTTGGTGCTACTTAGCACTAAGATTTGTGGAACTACCCCACGCAAATTAAAACATGCAAGAAGTCTATTAATAGGGTGGATAATAAAATGGCATAAGGATAGGGTTTGAATTTTAAACTTATTATTTGTTTAAACATGTTAAGTAATCAATCTGAAGGTGCAGATTCACAAAAACACATATTTTGTTTAAACCTGTAAAATAAAGTAAAGTGTTGGAGCCCATCCCTGTCATGATTTGAAAATGTACACCATACAACTGCGATGTGTGTACATCTACCAGTAATTCTATACATAAGTTATGGCCAATATTGTAAGTAGCCTTCTCTGCTACTTCACTGACGGAAACCTGGCAGAGGCTTGTAGTCAAGTAGAGGGGGTAATGATTAAATATCCAACACTAAATGCTTGGTCAAATTTAATGAAGATGTAGATAGTATGAAAAAAGGAAATAAAACAGTCTTAGACTCAAATAAGAGCACAAAAAAAATGATTCATACAGCTAATATGGAGAAAATCCTACAAGCGCCATATAGCCCCTGAGGGAAGGTATCAAAGGTCAAAGTGACAGATATCTATGAAGCAGATAGTGAGATAATGGTCTGTAATGTATACCATGACATGCATACTTAGTTCACTATTCTAAGTTTAACAAGACCATCACATGTAGGTCTGACACACACTAATGGAAGAAACTGAACATCTGATCAATATAACTATTACTGTGCTATACATCACAACACCTCCCCTCATTGACTTCAGGCAACATAAATGAATAAAATAAATAATACAAAAAAATTAAGACTCGATATAGACAACTTCCATACTGTCGTTCACAAACTTATGGCAGATCATGTTATGTGGACATGCTACAACAACATGGAGGATGAAACTATATGCAAGCACCATTCCACAAGTGTCAGTACTAAACACTCACAATTCAAAACCTAATCATGGACAAATAAGTCCAAACCTAAATATCTACACAACAATATAGATATAGTCTCTGTCTTAATTGATATTTCATTACTGGATGAAGTCATTGCAGTGTAAGTTGAAATTGGACAGAGCAATAAACTCAAATCCATTAGGAACAGAATACAAACACTTACTCATTTCATAAAAGCTACATTCAGCATCTTATTAATTAATAAGTATTGTCCTACAGATACAACTGTCATCTTGCTATACACTTGGATAAGCAGAGTGTTCACCACTTAATTAACTTCTACATATAACCACACACATACACAAATAACACAAATGGACTGCCAAGTATATTGTTAAATAAGAGAACATTTAAAAATGTCAACACATCCATTCTGGGACTTTATGAGGAAATCCAAGGCCTTTTGGCTTCGTACTTGAGACATATTAGTGAATGTGTACATCAGTCTACAAAACGACACTATGGTACGGTCTGAGCAATGTAGATGTTGCGTGAGTTAATATTCACACTTTATCAAATGGGCCAGGGTGGATAACCTGTAAGACAACAATTAAATTAAAAATTACAGATCTCACTTGCATCGGCAAGCACTCGACTTTAAAAAGTGAGAACATGCTTACATTTACTTGGTCATCACTCTTACTTTCTGTACAGCTGCCACAGAGTCTCGTCACCTCTCCTATTTTTGTTTAGGCCTAAGGCCTGCCAAGAACGAAGAACCATTGAAACACAGAATCTTCATCACTACATCAACCGCCGTGAAGATGGTGGCGTGATGCTCCTCCACACTAGTGTCCACCATCTGAAACAGTTGCGAAGAGAACAAAAATATATGAGATTAAGTTGAATAAATTCTGCAATTAAGACATAAGTTTGGATCCTTATCTATCTCTAGAGTTTTCAGGTGACAATTCTGTTAAGACCAGACTGGATTCAAAATATAGAAATCACTACAATTAATAAATCTAAATTGACCAAAAGTCAATTAGAGAACCAAAAAGCGTAATACAGTAGCTATTTACAGTTATATGGCTGCAACCTATTCACTGAGCGCTTAACAGCATAGGAGCCCAGGAGCCCTCTCTCCCCTGCGAGGTCCCTCTATCAGGCACTCGATGAAAGCTGTGTATTGAAATCAGTGTCTCAGGCGCAATCCCTCTAGTTGACAGTTATGAGAGGATTCATATACCATGATTCTAATGAGGCCATTTTGTATCCTGCATTCATTGGCCTTTAACCCAATCAGGAACTGGCCCGTGTAAACAGTATTACAGATATCCACAGAAGGCACAACGGTAGAGTGTATCTGCTGCACATACAAATAGAGATAACTAAAGCAGGGCACCACATGTGATCATAAACTTGAGACAACTTACAAGATATGGAATATGGTTGCTAGAGTTTCCTTCAATTACGAATCCAGAAGCAGTCCGAAGGATCCAACAGCAAGGCAAAATCATAGAGAAACAACTAACATTGATGGAGGTTGACTTAGAGAAAAAAGCAACATATTCATTTTGACTGCAGACTTCTCACCACGGGATGAGTAGTTCAGGGAGGAACACACACATTCCGACGATACAATTTAAATTACTTATCTGAAACAAACATCAGACGTACAGGTTAGGGGGTTGGCTCAGACTCTTGCATGTACTGAAAACTCGTAGTCATGATTACTACTTACATATATGGAAGCATTGACAAATGCTGAAAGCACCATGGTCCCAGATTCGATGTGATCTTAGCAGAAATAAAGTTATTCGAGAGGTTTGTGTACTAGCCATTACGAGCTTGCCAACGCACACGCACACACGCACTGTTTGTAGTTTCTTCAAAACCTCTCCTCTCCTCTGGAGTACTACCAGAAACTCCCCCCTCTGCCCCGCAGCAGCAGCAGCGCCTGCGGCTTGGGCTGGAACTAATGGCAGCTCGTCCGCTTTCTTACAAGAGAGAAATATCGCGATTCAGAAGTTGTCGTAGCAGTATTGTTCAAAAATAGAAGCGAGACATATGTTGCAGTGATCACTAGACAGTAGGGTGATGTATGACGGTACCAATGAAGAAGGCTTTGCGCTAGAGTAAAAGTGGCGCGTGTTTCGCAGGTTATGGGTAAGTAAACAGCGGTAAACAGATTTCTGTATTAGCTGTAAAATTAATTATGCTTATTTTACTCTAGTAACGTGATGGGAATCATCTCTACGTGATTTGGCCGACTGGAAGAATCTCATAGCCATCTCTTAGCAGCTCAAAAACCAACATCATCACAGCATTCATGGCTATTCTAAAGGTTTGAGGAAAAGCTAGGTGAGTGGATCGAATGAACTTATCGCTCTTAATATCGTCCTCCATCTGCCTCCAGTTGCAGGTGTCCAGATGTGGTGGTCATGGCATTTCTGTATGACTCAGAATAATTATAATCCACATCAATGCCAATCCAGGAGCCGACCCAATAATGGATTCGCTCACAAAATTTTGCTGTGTGACACGCTTCCTTGCTGACACCACCTCAAGTGCAAGAAGCCATCATCCCTACCTCTACTCTCCTGTGCAGCAACTGAGCAGCACGTGACACACTCATTTTTGGAAATTAATTGGATTGAGGTGAGTGTTGGTAAATGCTGGGACTAGTTGAGGCTGCATCTCCATGTGTTTCATCACTACTTCATCAATGTACTGTTTATTCACCAGGGTACCATCCCCCGACTGGAGCCAGTAAACCATGAGGGCATCTCTCAATGACTTAAGCATGTGGGGCACATCTGATATGGCATCTAATTTTTGGACAAGCCATCTGTCACCTTAATACGCACTCTCAGCCCAGTTTCAATGACAGCTGTAATGCATTAATGCATGATATACACATCGTCATCGGCTTTCATGATTTTGTTGGTGAACCAAAGGGCCACTAGCTGTGTCCTTTGTGCATAAAGGCATCGGATCATTCCTACCATGACTTCATCTCCAGGTAGGGGCTGTGTAATGCCATTTCCAAGGTCAGTAAAGCCCAGTATGAAATAAGACTTTATATCTAACACAAATTTGACCTTTGCAGCAGTGTCATCAAACACAAGAACAACATCATTCTTCTCCTCTTCAAGCAACACTGGCCTCAGAGCAAAGCTGTATTCCTCTTGCGTATACATCTGCGAGTGTAAGCCTATGCATGATGCTGCAAGGCCATTCAAGTGCGAGTCATCCCGCCTGCCATGCTGGGAGCCAAGGAGAAGTAGGATACTGCTAGTGCTTGCGATACATCTAGAAGAACTTTCTTTGTTCAAATATATGAAATAAAAACCATTATAAATAATGTAACACTTGCCTTTATACCTATATATCTTAGTATCACATAGTGTATGTAAACTGAACAGAATATCTACTCATGGTCAAAGCCGAATACGAACAACAGGATGAATCCTGACCTAGGCGACTGCATACAGAGATAATGACGGTAATCTTTAATTCAATACTAATTAGTGTGTATCAGTTCAGAAGGCATGCCGGTGATATTCAGAAATTAATGAATCAAACGATCTAAATCTCAACCCCATAATGGAAAAGCTAAAGTCATCCACTGTCAGTTTTATAATGTCACAATAAGTAATGTATGATCTCATCAATTACAACAGGAAAATAGTATCTAAAATTATTGTGTTGATACTGACTTTCATTTTCACAAAATGAATCAACTGTCTAGAATAATGATATGTAACTATTCAATAAATGCAATGTAATACCCAGTTAGTAGAACATGTGAATGAAGCTGGTAAAATAAGTAATATGCTTACATCACAGCTCATCTCACCACCAGCCTCATGGAGAGGGTGAGAACGCGTGCAGTTATGCACAAACACTTCACAACGTTGCCCACAAAATGCAATCAACTCCCGGGATATTGAGCTGAAGGGGGCATATATGATAAAACAGCTTTGTCACTGGTTTTTACCCCGAGGCGCGATGGCGCGTCAACGCACGTACAGAGAGTTCGTCAGTGGTGATGTCGGACAGCAAACATCCGTAACGCAGATTCTGCCAATGAAATACCCGCGCCATGCGAAACAAGTGAGCGGCGGTGCGCCCTGGCCAATAGGAGCTCAGCGAAAGCGCGGGAGGGCGCCCCGGCCTGCAGACGACGTGACCTCACATTTCAATGAATTTTACTCGGAGTTCAACGGTTAGGGTGGGTATGTGATAACAGGGGGCACGGGATGACCCCAACGGTTATTGCGATACCTCAGCCGGTCCGCTCTGATATCCCCGAGACGTGGAATCACGGGTTGAAAGATTGCCTCGAGCTGGCCCGCAGTGTCCGGCAGTCTGCGTACGGGCATGCCCTGGCCTGACAGGGAAAACCGTGAATTCTCAAAATGCGACTTCAGCTAGAACTCGAAAATGGCTGAACGGATTGATCTCATCTCTTATGAAACGCTTCAGGACCTCGAAAGCAGCATGTCTGTCGAGTTTCACCGACTTTCACTGAATGGAAACCGAGAAATAAGGTGTGAGCGACCCCAAAAATCCTCGATGCAGGGGCCGAACTACCTCTCCCGGGCGGCCGTCAGTAATATCCGCAGCTCGAAATTTTCGCCCAAAGGGTCGTAACTCGTCGAGATACACCCTAGGACACCATAAAAATAATACTTTTTAAAAAATTCTTCCAAAACTGTAAATTAATTTCTAACAGTGTCAATTTTTGTGACAGAATGCCTATAGTCTAACTCGTCCGAGCAGTGTAGGCCAGGAAGCTTTAGTAAAATTATTAATTTGATTACATGTTCTTGAGTTATCGTGTTATCCGACACACATAGGCAGCCATAATAACAAACAGGAGCCAAATCGGATCAGTCGAGTAGTAGGCATCGCTAGCTCAGCCAAAAATAGCGGGGACACCTCGTCAGTATGTGGCTCATCATAATCTCCACAGCCCTCTCCCACCCCCAATCGGTTGGTGCGTCTGCCCCGCCCGCGCAACGTGATGATCCGGCGCCGGGCTGGTAGGCATCCACCATGGCACTGATGCCAGTTGAGTTGCGTGTCCTGCGACTTAAGTCACGACGCTGACCTCTGCTTTGAATTCGGGCATCTTCCTCTGTACTCTTCATTTATACTCCTGTCATTACCGCAGCAACCCGCAGTACCACTACAAGTTAATCTTAATTATGTACGCACCTCCGGATACTGCGCGCCAACTATCGAGGCAGTCCTTATAACTCGTGATTCCTCGACTCGGGGACATCAGAGTGTTCCGAGTGAGACGCAGCACCAGTTTATTCACGAAATAGCCGTCCTGTACCAGGCCCGGGTTCGGGGACCAGGAAGCGGTCCGACGGGAGGTCAGGCCACCAACTCATCAGACCTGCGTTGTTGGCTGCCTACCAGACTGCGCTAGGGGTCGTTACCCGCTACCTGGATGGCAACAGGCGCGGCTGGAACTCCAGCGCAGGAGCTCAGCGAGGTTGGGCGCGGCGGACGGATGGGGGAGGGGCCGGGGAACCGCGGATACCCCCCTCTACTCCTCCACATGTGGAGGCAGGCCGCCCGGGCGCGTGAAGGGCAGGATATTCTCGTCATGTGGCGCGGCGGCAATAGTCGCTACAGTCTAGTGAAGTGTAAGCCAGCCAGGGGACGCCTCGAGGGATACACATGAGACGGCAGGCAAGTCAACGTGATCCGTTGTATGCGTTACAGCGAGCCCGCCTCGCAGGTGTACTACGTAATAAGGGCGCAAAACGCGAGGCGCCACCTGCGCGTCAGGATGGGGGAGGCAGTGCCCTATGGCTATAGGGGTCTAGTAGGCAAAGTTGCCTACATTTAAGGCTGCTCACGAGATCCCGCGCCTGTGGTTAGAATCCTTCATTGTGGCCGCCCGTGGGATAGGCTCTGCCCCGGCTCGGCAACTTTATACATGTAAGGTCAGCGCTATCAGTGCTTGGGAACAGAGAGTCGGGCGGGGAAGTCACAACCAGGCCACGCCGGTTCTGAGCGTCGCCTGCGGGGCATCCATACGGGCAAGACAATAAGTGTCCAAGCGCACTCCCGTCTAATCCTCACCAAGTCCATTGTGTGGCATGACAGGTCGCTATTAGTGACCGAATGGCCTCAGCAGGCCTCTCGGACACTGGAGCCTGGTCACCTCGGCGGGCAGTAAAGTCACATGTACACATAATACACAAGCATCGCCGGAACGAAATAGGGCAGTGTTGATCTGCCGGGCGATGGGGAGGGGCGGCTGAGGTGCATTCCTCAGCGCTGCACCAGTCTGCCTAGTGAGCTGCATCTGGGATTAGCAAACCTATGCGTGAAGTGTCAGCGGTCTGCAGAAGAGAAGGGGAAGGGGGAGAGGGCAGCGACCAGGCTGCTTCTGGTGTGATGGGCCACCATTTGGCCGCCAGACGCCAGACCCGCGTCGCGGCCCCGTCGCGCCACGAGATAGGGCCCGCCTTCCCCCTCCTCCCGGGAGAGACACGTTGAATACCAGACGGGCGTGGAGGCCGTGACCGGGGAAGGCTCACAGTCCGACCATCGCAGAGCGACGCGTGGAACCCATGCCCGGCCGCGGCCACATAGCGCCGCTGCGAGTGCGAGCTTGTGAGCCACCCTGTGCCCCGCCACACCTGGCCCGATACGAACAAAAAAGGTGAGGAGGGCGGCGGGCCGGGGGGGGGGGGGGGGGGAGCTGACGACCGTCACGGCCATCGCGAGGACGATGGCAGCAGTGCGCAGCCGACGACCTAAGGGTGCAGACGTGCAGCTCCAGCAGCATCCACCAGGTAAGCTCACTCATTGGTATAAGCTCCGAGAGCAATGGTGGTAAAATAGTATACCGTGATACTGGCCACGGGTTGACATTCCCACGGCTATTCCCATACGATTAGCTCGCCTATGGGGCTCCTGCAAGCGAAGGCATCCGCCCGTGGGCGGGTCGGCACACGAGCCGACCGCCGCCCCGAGTGGGTAGGCAGCACCGCCACACAGGCGTGCGCAGCAGGCTGGCCTACGCTCCCGGCGATCAGTAGCAGGGCTGCTCGACCCCGCGCTCCGCGGCTGGACCAGCAGGATGCACATGTGCAGAGCTGCGCCCCTCCCCTCCCCCCGCGGGCCGCGGGCGCCCTGCTCGCGGCATCAGCCCAGCCCAGCCCTAGCCCGGTGCAGTCTGGCGGGCCGCGGGTGCGCGCGAGTGCAGTGTGTAAGCCGCGGAGCTGCGCGAGGTCCCGCCGAGCCACGGCGCTACATCGCTTGCAGCGCACCCAGTGTAGCAGCACACCTGACCACCACACAAAAGGTGACACGGCGGCTGGGTGGTGTGGGGAGTGGTGGGGAGGGGCAGGGGGAGGAGGGTATCTCCTTGCCGAGCCGGGGAAGGCTCCACGTCGACGCAACGCCACTGCTGTGCTAGGTGCTGGTGGGCACGCTAAGGACGCGCAGAGGACGCCCGTACGCTATCAGGCAAGTCACTTTGGAGTGTGTGCTGTGCAAGCTAACTCCTCATAAGTATATGTTCGAAAACCCTCCAGCATGCCTGTCCCCCTCTAAATGTAAAGCTAAAGTACAGGAAACACATTACATTATTGTGTAATTGTGGAGGTTTCCTTCTCATGGGTGAACTGTAGAGGGATCTCATCACATAAGAGAAAAGCTGAAATTGATGTACAATGTATTTGTACCATATTAAATACACTAAAGTATCCATGTAAAAATCTTAATCTTCCTTGGGGTTTGATCTGTTGTTTTGCTCTCTTCACTGTTCTTAAACACAAATGCAGACACACAGCAGCTACATTAAATGTAGAATGGCTCTGTTATGTAAGTATATACATATATAAGTCGTCAACAAATGACATCCCCTGGAACATCAAATGGGCCCAGCTTGACCTGCTTGACAAGAGCAACACAATAGATCACTCTCACATTGATTAAAATTTAAACTCTAATATTGTGTAATAAGTACAGCATACCCAAAATTGCTTCAACTATTCCTGCAGCTGCAGGTGATCTTATTGAGGAGCTGTTGGGTCTGCACACTGACGTATGCACAGCCCACTATGCCCCAGACTTCAACAGCCAAATCATTGACTCACTTCTTGAGGTATTGCGTGCTCTATGAAAATATGTCTTTCCAAACGACTTCTTCCGTGTTAATCCTAGTGCACACCTAAGATTGGATAAAGTATTATTTTAATTAGAGGAAATGAGGTGAAAAGTGACACAAACAAAAATGGGGATTAGTGCACCTTTGTTCTTTCTTCATTCAATTGAAAATCCCAATCCCATCTCAAAACTTTACGCAAGTCACTACAGAGCACATCTGCCTTATCAACTTCTCCAGGCTCTTAAAGTGTGTAAACTATAAGCAGTAGAAATATCAGAGTAAGTACACACTAAACACATAAACTAAGAAATTTCAATAAACTTACATAAAGGACTGTCAAGTTCTATCCTCCATTTTTAACTCAATTTGTGTTTGGATTGGCTCTCAGGAGTGCCATTAATCCCTCAATCATTTCATCACATGATATTTCAGGAATCCTTGTATTTTGAGAACACTGCCAACAACTAGAGTTGGTGTCATTAGTTTTGGAGAAGTGGTGAAACTAAACTTCTTTGGTGTAGACCTAGTCCGCGGACCTTCTGATCTAAACCAATTGGAGAATATCATGTCCTCTTATGTATTTGTGATGGAATTAAAAGCAACAGTGTTAACATCTCACTGGGCTGAGCTCTGACAGCCAAGCAGTGTACTGAACTGATGGTCACCTGAAAATAAATATATATGTGAATGCAGTATGCACAAACACAACCAAAGAAAAATTAAGGGAGTTTGTCAGTACAATGTATAGTTACAGCAGTTTTCATGTCTTCCGACTGTTGAAGGAGAATCTCAAGATATAGCGGAGACACTTGCTCAGCATCATATCTCTCTTCTTCCGACTTTGCACTCCGAGCCGAAGGGAGACAACGTCTGCCTCTAACTTCCTCAGCTTCCTATTGCTGCTCTGATAGGAGCAAGAAACACTAGTATCACTATCACTATTCTGATCTCCTTCTCTTTAGTGTTAGCATTTAGTGTAAAACAACACCGTGGTATTGCTGCAAAACTTGAGCTTGCCTTTATAACAATCACGCAACATGACCCTGGCCAGACCAGGAAAGCTACAACCAAAATAGGCAGCAGAGCAGGCAGCACACTTCAAGTTTGCAAAGAATATGTCTAAATTACATAAATGATATGAGTAAATGAAATAGTGATGGAGGCTACATGCAGGGCATACCATTATCTCATGGGAGGCAGTGAGAGAAGCACAGAAATGTCTCTTGGTTGCTCATGAAAACTCCTCCCAATTTCCTCCATTTCACTCTATGCATTTGTAACTGTGGCACTCTATGCGTTTCCAAGTAGCACATCCTTGGGACAGAAGGCTGCGATCCCTTTGGCAAGACATGAGAGTTGACCTGTCTGTAAATAGAAAATAACATTTGAATGGAATGTGTGCAAAGGAAGGAGATGGGAAGAAACTATCACAGCAGCGCACATACTACTCATACATGAGCAAACATATTCATATGAAGAACATCAATATCCTGAACTCTACATGTTCCACATTGCTTTTTGAAGGAATGGGTCAACTCATTGATAGCTTTTGCAGCTCCAGGAAAGACAGCTTAATCATATCAGATATGTGAGAAATACAAAGAACAGATTGAAGAATGCCGACTTACGTGATGTCTCTTTTTCTCAGCACAACTTTCGGAGATGCCAGCTGTATCACGCACAAACATGCCTTTTGATCCCATTCAATATCGGCCTGTCTGGTTGATATAAACATTATCAAATAGAAACATGGAAAATTGGGCATGAGTGTTGCAATCTCTTAATTAAATCCACAAAATTATTCATAGGTCCTTAGCAAATAATTGCTGATCACACAAGAAACATCAATTTTAA
This sequence comes from Frankliniella intonsa, assembly GCA_033675135.1. NCBI lineage: Eukaryota > Metazoa > Arthropoda > Insecta > Thysanoptera > Thripidae > Frankliniella > Frankliniella intonsa. The sequence continues at coordinate 847,610 of JAWJED010000023.1, read as the reverse complement.
TCTGAAACCAATACAGGAATGTAAGAATGGAATTAATAAGATTTATTCAAAGTATTAGATAGAAAACAAAGTAGAGTCAGGTATACCTACCTTAACATGAATGATAATTTATGATTGTGCAGTAGAAGTGGTGGGTTAGCATAAGAAGTTCCACCACCCCAAATAAAAGATGGCCAGAAGATTTCTGAAGGGTCCTGGAGGCAAATAGGACAGTCAATTCCTCCTTGATCTAGAGAGTAGTAGAACCTCAGCTAATAAGAGAAAAACATAGGTATAGTGCAACCATAACAAATATTTAATATGACACTGAAATATTCCATCTCTATTACATACTGTGTGGAGCTATACTAAACTATAATCAGAGAAGGAGATATATAATACTGTGACAAAGAAAAGGACCAATTCTTGAGAAAAATATATAAACATTTCAGAAAGATTTAAGAAATCACAGCTCTTTACATGAGCAGGGAGTCCAATGATGATGCGAAAGTATCAGCAGCAATCATAGCTGATGCTAATTAAGCTAGGGTAATCCATTCCTGCTGAATACAAACCCTAAAACAGTTGGATACTGCAGCCAAAGTGATTGTCTTATGTAACAGAATAATTACTGATATTGAAATCCCGCTCTGTTTCGATTAGACATCTGCCTCCTGTAATCACAGTGTTGTAGGTTGTTGTGGACAGCTAAATCAACAGCCATTTCAATGATTAGTGACAACAGTGGGCAAAGCCTTACTTACAACTTGACACATGTCTGCACCATTCTTTATGTCTAGTTCAAGATGTCTAATGTGGTATTGCTAAATGTTGATACGGAGTAATAAATGAAACTCGGATCATTATGAAGCCATCAAATGGGTGTCACCAGGGTAGGAATTACAAGCTCTTACGGAATGGACTATGAGATAAATACGGGGTTAATTATTCATTGTACACCTGGTAATTCAGAAAAAATCAGATTTAAGATATTTAGAAAAAATTCAGAGAAATTCACAAAAAATCCGATACTCAGAAAACTTCACAAAAAATTACAAAAGTTTCGGAAAATTTCAATGCAAATTCAATAAAATTCACAAAAATCCATTTGTACACCAAACTTCAGTGAAGTGACAGAAAAGGCTACTTACAATATTGGCTGAGCGAGCGGCAGCGGGAGGGTAGATGAGCAAACTTAATATATTTTCAGGGCAAAATGAGAGATTCCTCACTTTTTTTGGGAAGAAGGAAGTAGTAAGAATGTTAATCTCCACAAACTGATGAAGAGGGGCGTCGTGACTTGTAACTAAAATAGTTGACTCAAACCGCCCCACGTAAATGTATGTCTTAACAGGCATCAATATGTCTACATGTAAGCAATCCTTTTACTCCTCTCCTTCCAAAAATACATCGATTCACTCATTTCGCAGTTAAAGTACCTTTATTTTGCTCAAATACCGTCCCGCTGCCGCTCGCTCGCTCGGCCAATTCCTAAGGAGATAGCCTCAGACGCTCTGAATCAAGGAGACACACGTCACAGCATGCCAGTGTCATTCCCATTCTGACTCTGACTCTGCTTCTGCAAGCACGCACGACCCGCTCCGCCATAGTCATCGTTCAAATTATAATATTACTTTTTCAAACGTGGACCGAACCGAGATGGATCCCGAGTAAGTGCACCTTTATTGACATGACAGTAGGTTCAAAAATTGATATTGATGGAAATAGTACGGGCCCTCGCGAGGACTGACAGTCAGCATGTCACCAACATGATCCCTCACTCTGGCGTCCTCCAAAGGATGGTTAATAACAGTAAATAAATGAGTGAATGTGTATAACATGTGTGGAAACAAAAGGGGGTGTCATGTAACGATAACCGATCAGTGACCGGCTGAGTAGAGGCAGAAGAACCTTCAACCTTGAACACTCAACGTGGAATGAATGCATTGGGCATCAGCCATGTCCCATTTGACTGTCCTCTCTTCCTTGGGGACTACAATACAATTGTTTTAATGTGGTTTGTGCCATGGGAAAAGAAAAATGTTGGCCATTAGTGACAATTTACAATAACTCATCTGAGCAACATCAGCCCAAGTAATAGAGATACGTCACCGTGACTAGTGTGGAAATGACGTCAAAATCACATCATTTTGACGCATTTGTGACAAAACTCTGTTCATTGGGAGGCAGAGGGACATTCCCTTAATCTGAACCTGTGTGCATGTTTCTTTGTCGGTGACAGAGGCTGGGCCAGGCTGATTGCTACACTTCTTCTCATCACGACGCTGGCCATGTTCGTCCTAACAATGTTGAGGCCTGACATTGCAATTGTCATTGGAAAACTGTTATTTGACTTAGTCCCTATGTGCCTCAGTGGTAAGTACGAAATAAATCCAAGAAACTTCTCTCGGCCTGCACATTAGGGGGCAAAGATTGCATGGATATTAATCTACGTCCTCCATTGCAGGGTGGAGGTTCCTACGATCGTCAGTTCAAACACTGCGTAATTTAACAATATAGTTTCTAATAAATAATGAAAACCAAATTCTATACAGGATGAAATTCACTTTGTACTACCCCATTTTATAACTGTCAAACATTCTAATCGCAACTCTGTGACATCTTTGGAGAGTACTAAGCATATATGCATTGTTTTGAAACTGCATGGTTTCCTGTTATAAATACCTGGGCTTCCTTTTGCCCCATATTGAAAAGATTTCGTTAAGTAATGGATAACCAACACATAGCTCTAATGATTCAGGAGAGACAATATTTGAAATCATCCTGTTTACAGACAGACATCATAATTCTGTTGTAGAATGAAAGCAGTAACATTAAGCCTTCTTTAGTTGGGGGAGCTGCCAGCTGCCTCTCGTAGAAAATCAAAACACACCTTACACACATTATCTCGCATAATTTTGTAAGTAGGAATGGTGCAAAAAACTACGTGTTTACAAGGAGTCGAATTACACAGTTCACCCAATTAATCATTCAATCATTCAATCAATGGGGGATGATTTACATAAAATCATAGTAGAGAATAATAAAAGACGCAACACAATTGATGACATCAGCAAGGATCCTCCTGTAAAACAAGGAACTATAATGTGCATGTTGTGTGGAGAGTGCATGTCGTGTTGAATTAGAGGTCTTAACCTTACCAATGACGCCAGAGGGCTCTTCCAAACATCATAGATGCACAGACCAGGTAAGTACCTATATCTGTAATTGTGATCCCTACTTTTATTAACAAAGTGGCTTTGTTCCTCACACCTTAAATTTTAGTTGCAGATCAAAAGAGTGCTGCTAAGGAGGACACAGCTGACCCACATGTTATTGCACAAGAGGCTGTTAGACTGCGGACTCAAACTTATCAAATCAGAAATGAACTTGCATGCTATGGTATGTAACCTCATTTTAAACACATAACAAGCAGGCCCGCCCTACCGCCAAACGTCGTTGCCAGCTCCGCTTCGCTACGCTGGCAACTCCGTTCGGCAGGGGGCTTGCCTGCTTGGCCTGCCGGCGGCGTTCGGTCGGGCCTTCGGCCCGACCCAAAAGCCTCAAAGCGTCTTCTTCACTTTAAAATTATCGGGCCTTCGGCCCGAACTGGCATTCCCTTTGGGAATATTAAAAGTTTGTAACGGTGAACCACCGTAACTACAGCCCTCCCTTCTGCTTTGAAAACGCGCTGCTAGTATAGGAATTATAGAGCCGTGTTTTCAAAACGGTCACTACTTACGTACAACTCTCAAAATTCGGTTTATGGGGCTGCAAAATTACGCAAAACCCATTACACGACATGCAGCATAGTGTTTTCAGTTATTTCGGTCGTCGATAGGGCTTTAGTGCCAAAACGGTAAGAGATAGGGCGAAACGGACGAAATTTTGGCCCAAAGAGTCGCAAAATGACGCAAAACCCATGACACGATGCCCAACGTGATGTTTTCGGATATTTCGCTCGTCGACGTGGCTGTAGCGCCGAAACGGTAAGAGATAGAGCGAAACGGACGAAATTTTGGTCCAAAGAGTCCTAACTCGACGAAATACCCCTTAGGAGCCCATAAAATTTTATTAAAAATATTTTTATTTTTCAGTTCTGCAAAACTTTAATAATTTTTTTCAGTGCCTTAATGAGGGTTGGCAGGATTTGCACCAGGCGTTTCGGTGTCCAGGAGTGACCCTTAAGATACCCTAAAAATTTCAACTCTCTAGCTCAACTCCTTCGAGTGGAACAGACAGACAGACAGACAAACAAACAAACAAACAGACAGACACCAGATCGATTGCATAAGCCCGCTCTGAAGCTTTTTCAAAGCAGAAGGGCGGGATAAAAAACAGCATATTTGAAATGTTATCCTCTTTAAACTTTTCCCAAACATTGCGGTTTTCTTTTTATTATTATTATTTTTGGCTGAGCGATAGCGAAGCCTATTACGCCACTTGAGTGCTAAAAAAGTTCAATGTTTGTCTGTCTGTCTGTCTGTGTGTCTGTGTGTCTGTCCGCACGATAACTCGAGAACGAGTTGAGATATCGACTTGAAATTTTTACCGTAGCTTCCTTGCCCAAAAAGCTCGGTCGAGTTCGAAAATGGGCATTCTAGCTCAAAAATTGACATCGTTAAAAATTAGTTTACATTTTCGAAAACAAATATTTTAAAAATAATTTTTTTTTACAGTGTCCTAAGGGGTAACTCGGTGAGTTGCGACCCTTTGGGCGAAAATTTCGTCCGTTTGGCCGTATCTCTTACCGTTGAGCCGCTACTGCGTGACTAAAGGAAGAAAAGTCCTAAAAATGCATGTTGGGTGTCGTGTCCGAAGTATTTCGACGAGTTGCGATCTTCTGGGCGAAAATTTCGTCTGTTTGGCCGTATCTCGCACCGTTTAGCCGCTGCGGCGTCAAATTTCGACAAAAAGTCCTTAATATACGCTTAGAGTTGTGTATTTCTCATATTTTCGCTTATCACAGACTAGCATATCGCCGGAACCGTCTGCAGGAGTAAAATATTTTGCGCCCACTGTTTCGTTATTTTCAAGCTGAATTTTTTATGGTATCCTTAATTGGTTGAGCGGCGAAGCCTATTACGCCACTGGAGTGCTAAAAAAGTTCTAATTGTTTGTGTGTGTGTCTGTGTGTCTGAGTGTCTGTGTGTGTGTCTGACCCGCACGATAACTCGAGAACGAGTTGAGATAATCGAGTTGAAATTTTTACTTCGTAGCTTCCTTTGCTCTTAAAAAGCTCGGCTGAGTCTTCGAAAAATGGGCATTCTAGCTCAAAAATTGACACCGTTAAAAATTAATATACATTTTCGCCAAAAATAATTTTAAAAATAATTGGCTGAGCGAAGCGAAGCCTATTACGCCACTGGAGTGCTAAAAAAGTTCAATGTTTGTCTGTCTGTCTGTGTGTGTTCTGTCTGTGTGTAAGTTCAGTGTGTGTCTGTTCGCACGATAACTCGAGAACGAGTTGAGATATCGAGCTAAAGTTTTGACTGTAGCTCTTGCCCCAAAAGTCGGTCGAGTTCCTGAAAAAATGGGCATTCTGGCTCAAAACTGACACCGTTAAAAATTAATTTAGCATTTTCGGGCAAAAAAATTTTAAAAATAAATATTTTTTTAAAGTGTCCTAAGGGGTAATTTCGGCGAGTTGGTGACCCTTCATGGGCGAAAATTTCTGTCTCGTTTGGCCGTATCTCCTTACCGTTTAGCCGTTACTGCGTGACTTAAGGGCGAAAAGTCCTAAAAAGGCATGTTGGGTGTCGTCTCCGGGGTATTTTCGACAAGTTGCGACCCTGTGGCCGGAAAATTTCGTCCGTTTGGCTGCGTATCTTTACCGTTTAGTCGCTGCAGCGTCAAATTTCGACAAAAGTCCTTAATATACGCTGTAAAGTTGTGTATTCTGCAGATATTCGATTATCAGAGACTAGCATATCGCCGGAAAACCGTCTGGCAAAGGAGTGAAATTTAATGGCGCTTTACTGTTTCGTTACTCGAAGCGTTTTTTTGTGGCATTCCTTTTCCATACCGGGACAGCGCGTAGGTTTAGTGTAGTATACGCAGGTATGTCGCAAGCGTAATGCGTTTCGCGAAATATCGCGAAGCCCTGTTACGCGAGACGTGGTCTGGCGTACATCTACCTAGTCTATACTGACAGCGTTCGTAGGTCAGGTAGATGTCCGCAGGCGCGTCGCAGCGTAACAGTGTTTCGCGAGATATCGCGAAGCCTGTTACGCGAGACGTGGTCTGGCGTACATCTACCTAGTTATTTTTGGCTGAGCGAAGCGAAGCCTATTACGCCACTGGAGTGCTAAAAAAGTTCAATGTTTGTGTGTCTGTGTGTGTGTCTGTGTGTCTGTGTGTGTGTCTGTCTGTCCGCACGATAACTCGAGAACGAGTTGAGATATCGAGTTGAAATTTTAACTGTAGCTTCCTTGCCCAAAAAGCTCGGTCGAGTTCGAAAATGGGCATTCTAGCTCAAAAATTGACACCGTTAAAAATTAATTTACATTTTCGAAAAAAATTATTTTAAAAGTAAATATTTTTTTACAGTGCCCTAAGGGGTAATCCTTCGGCGAGTTGCGACTCCCTTCTTGGGCGAAAAAGTACTCTCGTCCGTTTGGCCGTATCTCTACCGTTTAGCTGCTACTGCGTGACTAAAGGAAGAAAAGTCCTAAAAGGCATGTTGGGTGTCGTTTCCGGGGTATAATCGTGACGAGTTGCGGACCCTATGGGCGGAAATTTCGTCCGTTTTGCTGCGTATTCTTGCACCGTTAAGCCGCTGCAGCGTCAAATTTTCGACAAAAGTCCTTAATATACGCGTAGAGTTGTGTATTTCCTCAGATTTACGCTTATCACAACCAGCATATCGCCGGATCTCGTCTGCACGAGGAAATTCTTGTTACCCCACTGTTTCGTCATCATTTTAAGCGTATTTTTATGGCGGCATCCCTAATTCATATACTGATTAGTGCCAGTAGGCTTTAGGTGTAGATGTACGCAGGCGCGTCGCAGCGTAACAGTGTTTCGCGAGATATCGCGAAGCCTGTTACGCGAGACGTGGTCTGGCGTACATCTACCTAGTATTTAGTTGGTCTGGATTAAAATTTTATTTTAATTGCATTTTTTCAGGAGTTGTTTCCTTGCAAGAAACATTTATGGATGAGACCCCACCAGTGCTTTTTGAAAAGACTCCTGCTGCCACTCTCTATAGTTCAAATGAAAATCTCATTGTGTGTGGTGAACAGCAAGAACTTATTACACCCATTAATGCAGAGCGACTTGAAGGTTGGAACTACTGCACTGCGTCGGCTTTTCCCAAAATTTTGCCTGCAAAGAAAGTTGTTGTGGGCTACATTTGCCCAACTCTATTTCGCGCTAGGACGCAATCAGAAAATTTCGGGGGGGTTTCAGCCAGATCAACACCGAGAAGGGTCCTTTAACTATCCGCACACGAAGTTTCAAATTAATCCGTCGACGCATTTGCGAGAAATGACGATATATGTTTTCCCTTGCATCGCGCGCGAGGCGCCCGGGAGAGCGCCCGGCGAGGCTCCGACAGGGGGACTGGAGTAAATGGCAGTAGTGCATTAAGTGATGATACAGATATCGAGCTGAAATTTTTACTGTAGCTTCTTGGCTTGAATACCTCGGACGAGTTCGAAAATGGGCATTCTAGCTCAAAAATTGACACCGTTAAAAATTAATTTACATTTTCGAAAATAATAATTTTAAAAATAAATATTTTTGAACAGTGTCCTAAGGGGTAACTTGGCGAGTTGCGGCCCTCTGGGCGAAAATTTCATCCGTTTGGCCGTATCTCTTACTGTTTAGCCGCTACTGCGTGACTAAAGGAAGAAAAGTCCTAAAAATGCATTTTGGGTGTCGAAGTATTTCGAAGAGTTGCGACCCTTTGGGCGGAAATTTCGTCCGTTCGGCCGTATCTTGCACCGTTAAGCCGCTGCAGCGTCTAATTGGCTGAGCGATAGCGAAGCCTATTACTTCACTGATCGGATTTGGCTCCTGTCTGTCTGTTTGTTTGTCTGTCTGTCTGTCTGTCTGTCTGTCCGCACGATAACTCGAGAACAAGTTGAGATATCCAGCTGAAATGTTTACTGTAGCTTCCTTGCCCAAAAAGCTCGGTCGAGTTCGAAAATGGGCATTCTAGCTCAAAAATTGACACCGTTAAAAATTAACTTACATTTTCTAAAAAAAATTATTTTAAAAATAAATATTTCTTTTCAGTGTTCTAAGAGGAAACTCGGCGAGTTGCGACCCTTTGGGCGAAAATTTCGTCCGTTTGGCCGTATCTCTTACCGTTTAGCCGCTACTGCGTGACTAAAGCAAGGAAAGTCCTAAAAATGCATGTTGGGTGTCGTTGCCGAGGTATTTCGACGAGTTGCGACCCCCTGGGCGGAAATTTCGTCCGTTTGGCCGTATCTTGCACCGTTAAGCCGCTGCAGCGTCAAATTTCGACAAAAAGTCCTTAATTTACGCTTAGAGTTGTGTATTTCTCAGATTTTCGCTTATCACAGACTAGCATATCGCCGGAACCGTCTGCAGGAGTGAAATTTAATTGCGCCCACTGCTTCGTTACTCAAAACGTATTTTTTATGGCACCCTAGTCCATACTGACAGCGCCGCAGGCCTAGGTAGATGTACGCCGGCGCGTCGCAGCGTATCAGTGTTTCGCGAGATATCGCGAAGCCTGTTACGCGAGACGTGGTCTGGCGTACATCTACCTAGTGTATTTCTCAGATTTTCGCTTATCACAGACTAGCATGTCACCGGAACCGTCTGCACGAGTGAAATTTAATGGTGCTTACTGTTTCGTTACTCGAAGCGTTTTTTTTCTGGCCTCCTTATCCATACTGACAGCGCCGCAGGCCTAGGTAAATGTACGCAGGCGCGCCGCAGCGTAACAGTGCTTTGCGAAATATCGCGAAGCCTGTTACGCGAGACGTGGTCTGGCGTACATCTACCTAGTAGTCATGACATTACAACGCCAAGACTGACAGAAATCATCCTAAAAGTAACAAAACAAGTACTCACCATAACCAAGTTTGTGGACGTTACAGCACCCTTCGGATTCTCGGCATTTTTCCTCTTGAAGCATCTTGATGCATGACGCATGTTGGTTTAGTGTATGTAACTGAGACTCGCGATACTGTAGGCACGCCCCGAGGGCCCAAATCTCGTGTCTTACAACCGATTATTTGTAAAATGCACACAATTCCGATATACAATTTCTTCCTTCGCGGCTTCCTCGCCCAAACAATAACAGCGCTGTATCGTACCAACACGGAACATGAAAGTTGTCCATTCTGAATCACCTGTTACACCTCTCCCATACGATCCCGCAGCAAATAATCACAGAGTTTAACTTCACCTTTTGCCTTATTTCTTCATAGATAAAAGTGAAAATGTCGGCAGAAAAAAAATTCTAACGCTAACGCGTTAAACGGCTCCCTGGATGTAAGCACTTACCTTAAAATAATATAGAAATTTAACATTTAATATCTAAACTGTTTGTGAAAGTCAATTTATCATGATATTTGTGAGCCACAGATCTGCCGCACAAAATGTCGCCCAGCGGGCCGGCTACCAACAACGCTCTTCTGCTGGCCAGTCAATCCAACGTAAAATATTCTTTAAAATTTTAAATTTAGAAAAGAAGTCAAAGGGTGTCGCAGGCGTTTAGCAAACAATAATGGAAGGATTTATGGATTACCATAAGGACACTCAAGAAAACTCGTTTATACCATTTATCGAAAACATGAACTTGAGACTGAATCTTACGTTGGCGGCATTGTTACAAGCCCCGCCCACTTTCAAATAAAATTATTGGAAGGCGGAATTACAGTCCCAGCCAACAATCAGGAGCTGCGGGTGGCAGCTACACTGGAAATCAAACTGTGTGCTGAGCACACTGTTTAATCAGTGTGCTTGTAGGCATGCTGATTAAACAGTGTGCTTGGTCAAGCATGCTGATTAAACAGTGTGCTTGGGCAAGCATGCTGTTTAAACAGTGTGCTTGTGTAGGCACGCTGATAGATCCGCATGCTTAGCACACTGTTTAATCAGCATGCTTGCCCAAGCACACTGTTTAAACAGCATGCTTGTCACTGATTAAACAGTGTGCTAAGCACAAAGTTTGATTTTCAGTGTAGTGGTCGCGTCTGAAACTATCCTGGTGGTGCATCCTCTTGCACGGCGCGAAACTGCTGCGATTCTGACGTGACCACTCCCGCCTAGAAACTTTTGGACATCGAGGTACAAAGCAGCTGGCGATCTTTTTCATTGGTTGGGAAAAACCGCGAAATAATTTTATTGGTCGAACCTTTCCCGACTCGGCTCCACCTCGCTGCTCCGCTCGTAATTACCATGGAAACAGCGAATGCAAACTAATTTTATGCAAAAACGTATAGACAGTTTGACATCACACCAATCTCAAAAATTTTATAATTTTTCGTAGTAATTTTCATTATAATTTTGTACGAATCGCTTGGGCACGATCGGCTGCGGCCATAAGAGGCCATCGTCAAACAGAATTATACGGGGGCCTATAAATGAGATAATAATAGCTGCAAATTTTGTTTTGGGGGGCTGGTCACCCTGAGCTTGGCCGGTCCAGAAACAAAAATGGGAAACATCAATAAGTAAAGCGGCTACGCGTGCTCCATCGTAACCCCCCCCCCCCCCCCCCCTCGCGGTCCCGTTCGCAGAGCGGGCCCCGGACGAGCAGCGCCGAGCGGGCAGCAGCCCAGCGGGCGGGCAGCGAGCGGGCGGGCAGCAGAGCCGAGTGGGATGGAACGAGCAACATTCGGGCGCCGATTCCGGCCTCTGCGACAGACACCAGATCGATTGCATAAGCCCGCTCGGAAGCTTTTTCAAAGCAGAAGGGCGGGCTAAAAACCGTCAGATCCGAGACAATACTACACTGTTAAAAATTCCGTACCCAGAAAACAGGATCCCTACGGAACCACTGATTATATTAACTACACTCTAAGCCGTAACGGAATAGGTTGTGATTTAGAAACACAGACCTGACCGTACTTTAAATCAACAGGTATACCGTACCCTTTTCCCGTTCAATTAAAATAAAATACAGAAAATTTCTATAATTTCATTGCAAGACTTTTCAGATGGTTGAAACAGTGGTCATGTTCAATAAAGTCCAATCACTCCAATCCACTATCAATTCATTGAGTTGTCATACATAAGAATATTGTGGTTGATATCACACTTAAATAGTATCAAGCAATGAACGGATGCGACACCATGTGTGAAATATTTAAGGAATATAATAAGGTTTCAACAGTTCATGGCAAAGTTTTGATGTGCTTGTGGTTGGATATGGTTACCTGCTATCTGATGGCAGTGACATTCACAGCTGTTAGTAGAGAATAGACTACTTGGCAGATGTATCCACAAACATATCCTTGTTGTTGGAGGTCCAGAGCTTGGGCTGGACATGCATGTCAGATGCATAACAAAGAACTAGTTTGTTTGGTTTTCCACGCACGTAACAATTAGTCAATATTCCAGGACGAACAAAAGTACGAAAAGACTACACCTCACAGTCAAACGTAGATTGTCACAGCGAAACTGTCCACAAAAATGTCTTTTTAAGTCCACAAAATATTTTTTTTACCGAGGTTAAAGAGGCCAGCACCGCCTTCACTGCCTTCGCCTTCCCAAACAAAACTTACTCAATTACGACGTGATGAAAAATCGGTGTGTGCGCGGGGAAGGTGGGGGAGGGCAAGGTGGATATATCCACCCGCGTATTGTCTGCTGTCTGTTCTGGTCTGTTATGGTTGTGCAACTGATGACAATGTGTGTATTTTAAGTTTTTAGCCTCCAGTGTGCATAGTTTTGACGTTGACGATCCGCAAAGCAAATTTCTCGGATATTTTTAACCTTCTAAAGATGTGTTTAATACCTTTCGTCGTATATTTTCTGTTTGCTTATACCTTTAACCTAGCTTTCCTGTGTGTCGGCCCAAGGGGCAGAAACTTGTCAAAATTACATCAAGGTACATTATGTGTCAACATTTGAACATCTTGACGAGTACCGAAATGTTTTCTTTATGAATCGCTGACTATCTAAAAGACAACAGTTTGGTATGTCAAGATCTCCAAATTTTGACTCATAATGTCCCTTGATATCATTTTGATAAATTTATGTCCCTCAAGTGCTTGGCTGTGACGTTTCTTCGAATAAAATATTTAACCAGTTATTTTGATCTGTTGCCAGGTAGTGTGGGGCTTCTAGTTCCAGCACAGCTGCATGCTATCTACCAGTACACTGTAATGCCTGAAGTAGCAACATTGCATCTGCTTTCTATCACCTGTTGAAGCACGGCTTTGAATCCTTTGCCTTCAAATATCATGACCTATAATACTGCTTTCTGCTTGTAATCATTACTATGTTTCCAAAATAAATTGTTTTGCTTACTTTCATTTTACTGTGCAGTACACTTGACAGTTCGCCTTTTATTTTCTTTCTGGTCCTCTCCCTCTGGCTATCACCAGTTGACAATCTGAGATTCTGATTGCTTAATCTGCCCAAGATTTCAGTTGGAAGAAGGAGTGCAGAACAAAAGAAATGAGAGATACAACTTAGAACTTGAATCTTAGAAGGGGCTGTTTATAAAAATATTAATTTAAAGAATTGAAATTTTGTGAGCCACAACTCAATAAGTAATGAAGCAGCGGCAAGTTAATAGCCAATGAGTAGGATGGTACAGTTAACATATATTCAACAAACTACAGTTAAACTATCTTTAAATTATATTTCTAAAGCCTTAAATCCATAGTATATTTGAGGCCCATTACTTAATTATCTTAAATCTGCACAAAAATTGATTGCTTTGTCCTAGAAATAAAATAAAACTATTAAGAAAATGCGGAAAACCATTTGCGCGTCAAAGAACAAACCCTTGACAGAAATGGTGAACTCACTAGTTAAACAAAAAGTAGCAGCAGTAGAAAGAACTCATGAATATGATCAAATAGTCTTTGATTGAATCAAACCCAAAGGTATAAAAAGATAAACTGTGAGGTATATTCCTGCAATCAACACTGGCAAGTTGAACTCTGTTCGAGTCGAGTGAGGGCAAAGACGGAAGGAAACCAAAATGGAAATGGGTTGAGAAGTTTTGCAAAAGACAAAGCAGGAATATTTCTTTTCTTTTTTGAGTAGCTGGTTCAGTTCAAGTTGGGAAGGATAGTGCAAAGGAGAACAGTTCTGAAGCAATCACAGAATTTGTGAGCCATTCCTCGAGCACTTGAATGAGGTGTTTGGAGGTATTTTCCGAAAGTGAAGAAGAAGAGGAATATCGTCTGCTCCCGGACCATCACAAAGCCTTGACCAATGAGGACTGCCCTTTCTCTTGGCCAGGCTCGGCATTGCTTTAGAAAGCTGTTTTTTCAAGCTTTCGTACTACAATTACCATACATCAGACTTTTTTAACTTTATTTTAAGGGTGCTGTTTGTTCGTCGATGTGCATTTGTTTTTACTAAGCACCAACAAGTTAACCTTTCCCCCTCGCACGGCTCTCGGTTCGTGAAGTCGACAATTCGATTCGAGAGCATCGGCCGTCGTCAACACTTACTGAATGGATCTACGTGCTTTTGGCTCGTAAGAAGTCATCACAATTTTGATTCAGCCTTCCAGCTTTCTTTAGCTCTTTTTACATGTTTTGTTTTGAATGTAGGAACAGTGTTATCAGTACCTTAAGTTCAGTTTGCACCGCAAGTCACAGGCATTGTTATTTAGTTTCAAATTATTTTGATATTTACCTTAGAGAGAAATAGGTTATGTGTGACCAATGAAAACAATGAATAATTGATGGCATTTCTCATCGCTGTGCGAATAAGGTACTTTATTTTTAAAATTGGTTAAACCAATTAGAAAGGACTCTTTTGTTGATCAAAGAATCAAAAAATAAAAATTATTTTCTAGCTCGATGTGTCTCTCATCATTAACTTTGATTTATGGATGTTTAATCCAATGTTTCGTCCATGTATTGAGAGAATTTGACAAATAGCTGTGCTAGATCCTTCACATCTTTTGTCAAGACAAGTAAGACTTTGCCTTTCTTTTTGCACCTTGTCTTGTCAATAGCCATCTCGAGCACCACTCTGTAAGTAATTGTCATGATCAGATGTTGAGATAAATTTTTATTCCTGCTTGTTCCTACTGTTTCATTTTTGTCTTACCTCTCTAGAAACTCGAAAGTGAGCGGCATTTCTGGAGGATACTCGAGGTCCAAGACGAAGCAGGTGTTGACCAGAACCAAGAAGGCATCCAAGACACGCTTTGTTTTGGTCAAGCAAATCTTGTCCACAACCACGAAGTATCCTTCATCAACGAACAAGTCTCCTGGATGTGAAAAAGAAGGTGGTATTTAATCTAGCTAGAACATAATTCATCTTAATTGTGATCCAAATGAGTGTGAACAGTCTGAAAAAATTACCAAGTGAAATGATACATGGATTGCTGGTGGTTGTAGGCAAATTTGCCAGCTCATCCGGTTGGGTTGTTTTCTGTTTCAGGAAGGAAAGTGTGTTAGCATTTTGCAAACAAGAAACCTATAATCAAATTTCAAACTTTGCTCACCTCAACACTTTTGAAGAGAGAATCATATGGCTCTTTAAAGTGATTGGACAGCATTATTGTGCATAATAGAAATAGGTTTGGTGTGTCAAGGTAATCCAGTTTGCTCTCCAAGTTTAATTTAAGGGCCAAATTTTCCATATTTGTTTTGGAGCCAGTAGTCAAAAAAAGTGATAAATAATGTAAGGGTTTTCTGTTGCAGAAGGCCGCCAGTTTTGCCTGTAAGTCCAAACCTGACAGCCTCTTGTTGTGGTTGTTGATATGGTTAACTTGAAACAGCAGAGGCCATAGATCTATCAAATCTTGAAGAGCTTTAGTTTCTTCGGGATCATCAATTATTGATCCATCCTCTGGATCATTACTGGTTAGTTTTTCTCTACATATGAGGATATCTTGCCTCTGAAGTTCGTATGACTCTTTCATTTTTTTTTCAGTGGACTCAATGTCCCTTTCTCTAATCCCACCCTGATCATACTTTGCTTTCAGATTCTGCCTTATCAACTTCTGTCTTGTCAACATGTCAGAGGTGAGTTTCGGGCTGTATTGTTCTGGAATAAATCCTGGATTTCCTTTTGCTCTTTTGACTAACAATGCTTCGGCTTTGTCCTGTGCAGCATCTCTTGTCTTGTTTTCACAACAAACAGCCAGCTTCCGGACAAAATTTTCTGTGCCATCACTGAATACCATATTGTTAAGTGATTCCCTTATGGCATACTTGTATTTTTGTTTGACCTGCAAGAAAAAGTTGTCAAACTAAAGGAACATCTTTTTGAAAACCAAAAGTAAGCTCATTTACTGTTATTATACCTCCTTTGCAATTTCTCTATAGATTTTGATGCCTGGGGTTTTCTGGTCAACATCTGGATTGTTTTCCTTGAAGCCTTCATAATCTTTCATTAGGTCTAATGCAATGGCATAACGGAAATCTCTTAATCTGGAATCTGAGACAGATGCTTTTGCATTGTTTGCCTCTTGCATCGCATTTAATAAATGCTCGGGTATCATATTCCACTGCACTCTGTACTCGTATCCCACTGCTTTATAAATTAAAACAATAGTTAAGCGCTGTGTAAATGAAAAAGTTCAACAGAAGAAATTTTTTATTTCTTACCTGTTAAACTTGTTTGAGAGGTACTACTGCTGCTTGTGCCAGGTGTGCTCCTTATAAAGTTTGAACTGTTGGCTAGAACAAAAGGATTCAAGTTCATTTGAAGGGGATGAATGTCTTCTATTGTCATAAAAACCCATTGCCACAATGGGAGGAAGGCCTTTAGCTAAGAAATTTTATACCTGTTTGCAGAGGACGATTTGATGCTGTCTTTGCACTGGTTGAATGCTTCGCTGTTTGGCTAGTTGGTGCTATGGAAAAGGAAATAGGAAAGCATTATTTGAAGTGAATCTAATTCCATTGGGTGTTCTCTTGTCCAAAATGTAAGTAAAAATTAAACACTCTACCCCTTTTTTTCCCTGCTTACCTGCTGCAATAAATGCTTTCAACAATTTTGTTCTGGGCACCATTGCCAGCCATGATGGTAACATTGTTTCTGTCAGAATCTCTAAGTCCTCTAATTCTTTGACTTGAACTTCATCTGAGAGGAGATGTTCCACTATGGCAATCCTCTCTAACCTATTCAAGTGGTCCTGCTTTGGGACTGCCTGGTCCACTATTGCCAGTAGTCTTTCTCTCAGCTGAACAGAGAGTAGATAACACTTGTGAATTTTAATCAATATTTTTTATGGGGTCTATTTAAGTTTAACTTTAACTTACCATGTTGATCTATTGTTGGTTTTTACAAAGCTTACAGCACTTACGGACAGCTGTTCACTTGAGCCGTTTACGCTACATAAACCGTTTGATTGACACCCGAACAGCTGATTGTCATTGGTCTTTTAAATTTTAAATCCAGCGGTATGGCAAGGCGGGGGGAGGGTGGGGGAGGGGGAGAGGGATACTCTCACAGGGTTGCCACCCTGACGAAAACGTAAGGAGTTGCTAGGGATTTCAAAAGTATCGCTCACGAATGTGCAAGGCTTTACATTTTTGACGACGAATTATTAAATTAGCAATATGTAGTTATTCAGAACCGATACCTTTTTAAATTTTCGCTTTCTTCGAAAAGCCTTGCAGCATGTATGTTTTAATTCGGCCTTGCCGGTTGCCGGGCTCACCGGCACCGGACTGTTGTTTGTTGACGTTTGTGAACGAGGTGGAGAGGGAAAGCCAACACACTCGATTTTATATTTTTTTCAACTTGTATTTCGATTGTCTGCCTATAGATCTAGAATTATTGGCTAGGCAGATGCAAGGTTTACTTCGTTGAACTCATTTGTAAGGCTTTTGTATCTGAACTTCGCGATCTTACTAATATTAGGGTTATGGCTCACCTAACCCGTATGTCGTCACTTTGCTATTATTTTTAAATTAATTCGCTTTCTTCTCTTTTGTTCCAGATTATGGCGTATCTTTGCAAGTCGGGTTGTACTGTAAGATTTTCGTCCCCATTGGCGTATAGAAGCCATTTAAAACTTCATTCGCCAGTGTTTGCCTGCCCCATAGCCATTTGTGCATCAAAGTTTACTTCAAAGGCTAGTCTTGATGTTCATCTCTCAAGAGACCACAAAAGATCTAAACGTCGCCTTGAGCCTTCTGCAGATTTCAAGTGCCCAGTCAGTACCTGTTCTGTACACATTGATACTAGGGATGATTATTTGAAACATATGCCAAGTCACTTATCAGAAGGGCGAAGTTTTGTGTGTGGGTATCCAGGATGTCAGTATAATGCTACTGTTGTTGAATATTTTCGTACTCATGTCTCAAGGGCACATCCGAAAACAAGAAGTGGGGTAGAATCTACTTCAACATCAAGAGAAATACCCAGTGAACAACATGCTACTTCTGGAGTATGTGACGATTCCAATAGTCCTAATGGTAGAACTGTCAGTCATTCTCAAGTCGATGAGGAAGAATCTACATCAGAAGATTCCGAAGACAACGAGGAAGAAGATACAGTTTCAAACCATAAAATCAAAAGAGAGTACGGTAAATTTTATCTGAGATTGGAAAGTGAATTCATTCTACCCCCATCTACAGTACAAGTCATTGCTGAAAGAATAAGACGTACAACAGACCTTACCCATCAGTGCCTAAAAAGAAAAATGAGGGCAGAGTTAGAAGTTGTTGGTGTTGATGATGCTACAATCAATTCTATGATTTCTAAAGTCTTCAAATCCGATACTGTTTATAATATCCATCACAAATTTGAAGATTTTGATCAACTTGGCACTCATCATCTAAGGCAAAAGTTCTGGAAAAACCACTTCCCATATGTGGAACCAAAGCAAATATATTTGGGTAATGATGTGAATGGTAAGAAAAAGTACTCTCATTATTTTTCTATCAGAGAGTCTCTTACCCAAATGATTAAGGACCCTGAAATTAAAGCCATGATATTACAGTCTTTTGAAATTGAACCTCAAGATGCAAGCACCTTCACATCATCTAAAATATTTTCTGATTTTACTGACGGGTCAGAGTTTGCAGAGCACATGAAGAAACATCCAGGCAAAAAGTGTCTGCTATTATTTCCTTTTCAAGATGCATTTGATTTCACTGCCTTTGGTCCCTCTCAAGGTACTTATAAACCATTGGGCTTCTACTATGCTCTGGGGAATATCAAGGCAGAATGTAGAACTAAGCTAGGATGCATTCAAATGGTGTACCTGTGCTTGGAAAAATATTTTAAAGCCACCCTTGAAGAGGACCTAAATGAAGTGGATAAATTAAAAGCAGTCCTTAAGCCACTCCTTGATGAATTGGTAGATTTGAGGTTGAATGGTACTGAAGTGGATGGTGAAATTATTCCTGTATGCTTGATGTTTGGTCTGGGTGATAATGCTGGACAGCATTTCATTGGAAGATATGTGCAGAGCTTTATTGCTAGTCACTGCTGCAGATTTTGCCCAACCTCCTCTGCTGACTTCAAAGAGAACCCAACAGAGTGTAAACCTTTCCGAACTCCTGCTGAGTACGATGAAGCTGTTCAAATAGCCCACGAGAAGTGGATAATTGAGAAAGAAAAGGCTTTGGATTTTAGAAGAAGACATAGAGTGAGAATGATGAACAGGGGAGATGTAACTCCTGACACCACAAATAAGTTAGAGAAACCTATCTCAAAAAGTGCTCACAAGAAACTTTGTTCTATTCACCACGAAGGAGTCAAGTACATTCCATGTCCATTGAACTCAGATGTCTTGCAGTTCCACTGTTCCTCCCCCTCGCTCGTGGTCTGCCTGGCCCATAACTTATTTGAACCCGGGTGGAAAGATCCGTAGTTGAATTTGTACTTAGAAAGTGGAGATTTACTCTTTGCAAATCTGTATGTAAAGTGTAACCTGTTTCGAGACAGACTGAAGTCATTCTATTCTTATGAAGTACAGCACCACGGCAGAAATACTACAGTCTGACTGCAGAATAATCGATGCAGTACAACTATAGTTTGACTGTAGGTGGGGTAGTTAAACTGCAGTAAAACTACAGTAATAGTAGCCAAACTGTAGTTTGGCTACAGTAACGATATAGATAAAGTGGTAGTATTTTCGGACATTGCAGTTCCGTTTGCAGTTTCGAACATGCTTTTGATTAGAGACTGAGACTGCTGTTTCGACTAGGGTCCTGACGACATATAAGCTATTCAAAAACTGAAGTATCAAAAGCGCAAAAAGTATAGTGTTAAAAATAGTGAAAAACTCAATGTTCAAAATATTTTTTTTTCTAGGACCCCTTTTGCCTTCTTTCCTTTTAACCTCGTATTGCTTCACATCCCATCCTGATTTACCATTCACCCTTACCTTAGTGATGAATGTGGAGCGGGCGAGTTGGAGTTGAACCCCGGACCTCGGAGATCGGAGCTGAGCGCCTTAGCCACTGAGCCACTGCGACATCTCCCTTGAGAGACGGTTAAATTAATCGTAACTGGTGTCATACCGAGGTAAACCGCCACCAGCCTATTATCCTAACTGCAGTTTAATTAAGAAGGTATTAGACTATACTGTTTAAAAATGTATTGTAATTACCCTAAGCCCTTGATTAATTAACGTTCAATTACCCTACATTGAATTTTATAGTTCTAATTTAACGTTAATGGACAGTAGTAAATTACAATTTAATGGAAAAAAATGATAAATTTGGGGATGTTCCGAAACCCGACACTTTGTTATCAACCTTAGAGTGTCCGCGTGGTTCTAGAAAAGGCATTGGCGCTAAGTATCAGGCTGGCGGTTTCCGGTACGCTGTTGCGTGACCCCGCACGCGCGTCGCTCCCAACAAGTTGAATTACTGTTCAATTAACGGTCCTAAATTAAGGTATAGTCAATCTCTCGTAAAATTGCTAAGTCGTCAAATGACCCTTTTTACGGGCTGACATTAAAGTTACATTAACTGTCTTAGTTCTCTAAACCAACCTGTGCTAATGAACTTTAAATGTCTATCATATTGTGAGTTAATTAAACATGTAGTAATTACACTTGTAAATTACCAGCAAATGTAACACAAATAAGAGCGTTAGGAATTAACCGAAAGTTGATTAAATTAACGGTTAATTGATTTCTTTAACTGTAATCCTACTCCAGTTTAATTTCACTTTAATAGCAGAGATTTATAGGCAATATAAACCGTTGTGTACAAGGGCTTACGGATAGAGTCAGTAACTCGGTGTCATACCGAGAACTGCCACCAGCCTATTATCTAACTGCAGTTTATCTACAGTTCAGCTACTGTTTAAGTATTGTCCATACCCAAAGTATGTAAACCGAACTACATTAATTTATATAGTTTCCTTTTAACTTAGTATTAAATTAAACAGACTTTGGCTTCAGTCGGTCCGAAGACACTGTAGAGTGTCCGCGTGGAGAAAAGGCATTGGCGCTAAGTATCAGGTGTTGCGGACCGCTGTTGCGTGACTGCACGCGCGTCGCTCCCAACTGTACATGTTTAGCGAGCACACTGGTTAAACTAAGGCGTAAAGCCCGTAATTGTATGTGTCAAGTGGTACGCCCTAGTTTTACCAGTACTATACTCCGGCCAGTGACAGGGTGGCCCTGCAGGTCACGAGAGCGTTGAGGTAGTGATCTGAAGCAGATGGAGTGCTTTCTGAGACGCATCCTACTCCACGTCTCACGCATAGCAGAGATTTATAGGCAATATAAATTGTGTCGGTTCTTCAGTGTACACTGGAAACTGCAATGTAGAGTACACTGTAGGTGAGCACATGCAAGTATGACAGCTCAATTCATAGAGGAAACCACAGTTCTACTGTGATATGTACTCACAGCTGAAAAATATGATCAGATCAAAGCACAGTGAGGACCGTAATTTCACACTGTAGACCAGATTATATGTGCAAACAGCAACCTCAAGTACCAGCCGGACTGCGTGTTGATCTGTAGATACTTAATGTAGATTTTCTACATTCTGAATGCACCAAAAACTATAGTTTGTGTACTACAGTTTACGACTGTAGTTTAAATTAAGTAAAAACTATACTTCTTTCCACCCGGGAAGGCGTTGTAAAGAGTGTCCTTCCTGCCATTTTAAAACATTTCTCAGACAAGAATTGGTTTGATCTTGAACTTTTGAACCGAAGAATCAAGTCCTTCAAGTGTGAAGGAAATGATCTAACTGATGCACCAACTCCCTTAAAATCATTCGACAGTCTTGGTGGAAATGCATCAGAAAATTGGACACTTTTTAGAAATCTCCAATTTCTTCTAGAAGATTTAATACAAGACAAAGAAGATAAAATGTGGTGCTTATACTTGCAGCTGAAAGAAATTGTGGAACTTGTTACTGCTCCAAAGATTACACTCCAGCAAGTTTTTTACCTCAGGGTGCTAATTAGAGAGTACCTTACTGAACTATCAAAGCTATTGCCAGAACATTTAGTGCCAAAGCAACATTATCTTCTTCATTACCCGGACCTAATTCTGAAATATGGCCCACTGATAAGACTCTTCACTCTGCGATTTGAGAGTAAGCATGTATTTTTAAAAATGTTGCAAAAGCCTGCAAGAACTACATCAATATTACATATACTCTCTCTCGCAAGTATGCCTGCAAATTTGCATTGGACCACAGCGACAGACTCCTTCCACCAGCCATTTCATTCAATGCCCGAGATTCCATGAGAGCGTCTGATGTTGAATGGTCAGATGAAGTAAAGTCTGCTTTTCACCCTATGATAGATCTTGAGAAAATAAATGTTGTAGACTGGGTAGAGGTTTATGGTGTGCGGTATAGAACCCATGACCTCCTTCAACTGGGTCTCTTAAATATCTGTGATCTTCAAGTTGGTTCAATCGAAGCTGTGCTGATTGATGTCAACAATAATGTTGGATTTTTGGTAAAACAAAAGAATGCTATGAACAGTTTCAGTGGATACTACAAAGTATATGAACAGCAAGCAACCAACTATAAAGTTATAACATACGAGGACTTAGTGGACTACTATCCCATCCCTGTCTACAAACATAGTGGAAGGGATTGTTTCACATTGAAACATTCAGCACCATTTGTTTTGGAATAAGAACTGTAAAGGTATGTTTATTATCTTTGCATTATTTTGATTTGAAAATCTAAGATTAAGTGTAAAATAACTGTTAAACAAAGTCAACCATTGTATCAAAACTTTTATCATTGCCTTTTGCAGATTCCTTGTGCCAACAGAGGCAAATGTAAACATTCTTTCTTGTCTCATGGGGGAAAAAAACAACATGAACAGTAGTTACATATGGTATTTTTATTGTTTTAGCAAAATCTAGGCTTCAAAATAATATTTTTTGTGCCATGTAGCTGATCATTCTAACATAAAAATGTGTCATTACATTTTTCAAAGTATTGTGCTTCCTATATTTTGTTTTGGACACTGGACGTTGACCATGTTGTTATAAGTTTTGGATCGTGACAGTCTGTTAATGCTCTATCTATACCAGTAAACTACTTTATTGATATTATCCACCCGTAAACATTTTGATATCTAGTTCAAATTCAAACTACACATTCTTTATTTGACTGGTATGTGTTTGAAATTGTGATAAGAGCTACTATCTTAATCATTCTTTTCCAAAATATTTAATTGCTTAATAGTTTTTTGAAAATATTTTGTGACATCTTTAGAAATGAAAATGTTACTGAATTATCCTGTGTAGTAATATTTTAGTTACTTAAGTATATTTTTGTGCCATGTTAGCTATTAAACTAAATCGACCATTCTAACATAAAGATTTGTCATTGCATTCTTCAGAGTATTGTGTTTCCTATGTTTTGTGTATTGGACATTGACCATGTTGTTGTAAGTTTTGGATTGTGACAGTCTGTTAATGCTCTAACTATATACCAGTAAAATACTTTTGTGGTAGGAGCTACTATCTCATCAAATCATTCTTTTCCAAAATATTTAATTGCTCAATAGTTTTAAAAAATATTTTGTGACATCTTTAGAAATAAAAATGTTACTGAATTTTCCTCTGTAGTAATACTTTAGTCACCTAAGAGTGAACCATTACCATTTCTTACTTTACTGAAAAAACTCTCCTAGCTAGACGTCCTGTGCGCGACAGCTCCTTGTCCGTGCATCAGCCACAGGGAACCTTCTGGAGGTGGCCGGCGTCCACCGTCCTTGTGGGCGTGGGGCGTGCTCACCGGCCAAGTCGGTCTCTGGACCAGCCGGGCCACGCATAGCCGAGTGCGACCCGAGGTGCATCTCTCAGAGCTGAGTTTGCCATACGAGGGCGCACTAACGGGCCATCTCCTTCACGTTTATCGACTTCTGCCGCGGCCCACGGCTGCTGCTCCGGCGAGCGAGCGCAAATTCGCGTCGTCGCGAGCAGGCGCCCGAGTGGGCAACCCTGCCGTACACGGCTGCTCGGCGGGCTGGCCTACCCAGGCGCCTTGCAGGCGCGTGAATGGGCCGCCCGGCCGTACACGGCTGCTCGGCGGGCTGGCCTACCCAGGTGCTGTGCAGGCGCGTGAATGGGCCGCCCGGCCGTACACGGCTGCTCGGCGGGCTGGCCTACCCAGGCGCTTTGCAGGCGCGTGAATGGGCCGCCCGGCCGTACACGGCTGCTCGGCGGGCTGGCCTACCCAGGCGCCTTGCAGGCGCGTGAATGGGCCGCCCGGCCGTACACGGCTGCTCGGCGGGCTGGCCTACCCAGGTGCTTTGCAGGCGCGTGAGTGGGCCGCCCGGCCGTACACGGCTGCTCGGCGGGCTGGGCTCGATGCACTTGTCCACGCTCAGGCACTTGCCGTGGCCGCTCACTGCCAAGCCCCGAGTATGGACAAGAATTCTTCAAGTGTGGGGCTGGGAGGGACCACCTGCAAGCAGGACGACGACCTGGCGAATCTAGGTGCTGGGGCACGACAAGGCGCCCTGGACGCCGGAGCCCCGCCTCCACCCGTCGACCCACCCTTCCCTAAATGCTTCATAAAAATGAGGGCAGTGGGCGGTGCCGCTCGTTGCCCCTCAGCAACAAGGTCTGTAGCGGGTGCGCGGTGGTGTGGCTGCGGCGGTGTGGCTGCGGCGCTGCTCGCCCCCGCGACCCGCACGGCACGAAGGACTCGGACATCTACCTGAACCCCGAGTCCCACTGGTAAAGGGGAGGGGCTTGCAAATTTACAGACCGTAACCGCGCTAATGGTCACAACCACTACAGCATCCTTGAGGACAACCAGAACCAGCGAGCAGGCGCCCATCGTCCACTGTTAGACCCCATGCTGTGCTGGCACTGGCAGGACGCCGTCGGTGGAACGTCGGCGACCGTTAGGGAAGAGATGTTGGCGCTGAGGGGACGAAGACTTCTTGAGCTGAGACTGCCTCTGGGGCCATGTGCCGGCGTCTAAAGGCCTTCCTAGTCCATCTGAAGGGAATAGACTGTCTGAGCCCCTACCCCTCCCCGCTCCTGCTGCGTTTCCCTTCCCTTGGTCCCATAGTTGCTGAAGGGGTATCGGTATCGGTGCGTTCCAACAGAGGGCGCCCACCATTCAGGTAGCTGTGAGCCAGTGGCAGGCAGCAAAGACAGCTACAGCTAAGCTATTTGACTTGAGCAGAAGGTTCTGAGTTTGGCTGACTCATTTAAGATTACTCGGTATTTGTAATGATTTAATTTACCAATACATATTTGAGAATTTCAGCCAACTTAGTTTGTAAGAGATGGCATATTAAAACAGACAATGTCTCCAACTAGTATGGCTACAGGGTTTATTCGAAGGCCACGATATTGATCTAGGTAATAAAGCTTGTGAAGAAAGGCAATTAACACAGTTCAAACTGTTCACTTAGGAATGTGAGACTATATTTACATCTATATGAAATAAACCAAAAGTATGTTTGGAAACAAAGAAGAAAATCAATAACAAAAATTATAGGACATGCTTCAACACCACACACTAACTATTATGATATAATGTTTTAAATTTTAAAAAAACAACTTCTCTATTCATTTCAAAGACCAAAATAAGTTTATCAACTGCACAAACTTTGGGGACCACATTCAAAATACAGCATGCCAGAATGCATTTGCACACAAGCACAATTCCACAAAAATCAACAAGGAACATAACAGGATAAGGCACGACAATATTTTCAAATACCAAAACTGGTCTGTCTGCTGTCTGTCTGTCTGCTGTCTGTCTGTCTATCTCTCTCTCAAAATTGCTTATTCGAAACTGGATGAAAACATTTAAGCATTTGTTGTAAATGAACAAAAAAAATCCTCTAGGGGTGGATTACAAACACTGACTTATTTCTTTTAAAGGAAGGCACATATTCTGCTTCATGTTTGACGCTCGGTGATACTCAGTGAGGCACATTGTCTCATGGAGTTCGGTGCTAGCAAAGCATACCGATACACATCATAAAAGATTTGTCTTATTTCAAAATATAGTTGAAATCTGAGATTGACTTAGAATAGCTGAAAGCCATGAATAAAATATTAAACTGTACACCCCAAAAAAGTGCTGTGATATGCTACAATATTTGTACAAAATTAGATGAATGAAAACAGGACTAGAATCATTTTCACTATCAGTGGAGAGATCACAATATTTGATATTTTGATATACATTTTGGAAACTACAAGAAAGAACCTAATGATAAACCTAAGAAACATACAAGTCTCCTCATTTATCTTAGGTATAAAACTGGTATAATGCTAAGCAAAATTAATGGAAAAAAAAATAATTAAAATGTCAACATTTCCACCCTTGTACTTGAAAGAGACAAGCAAAGCCCTGTTAACTTATTTGTTGAGACACATTAATGTATGCAAAAGTTTACTAATTGTTACTATGCTATATGCTCTGAAGTGGTGAACAGCATTTGTGTTGCTTGAATGGAATCCATACTTCATCAAATGACCCACGATGGTGAAGCTGTTGGACAGCAGAAAATTAGAAACTCAACATCATTCATCATTAAGCACTTAACTTTACAAAACAATTCATGATTCATGTTTCCATTTACCTTCTTGTCACTTTTATGGTACAGCTGCCACAGAAACTCATCACAGGTCTGCGAGGAACAAAGTGTCACCAAAACTTAGGGAAACATAGAAATGTTACCCCTACATCAACGGCCATAAAGATGTGGCTTGATGATCTCCTTCACAATGCGTTTCCACGATCTGAAACAGTTGTGAACAGAATATAAAGACATGGAATTAAGTTGAATAGTTTCTTAGATTAAAATCTAAATTAAAATCCATTATTTTTATCAATGGTTTTCAAATGTCACATCTGATTAGATCAGAATGAATTCACAATACAGAAAACACTAAAAAGTTCTACTTGAGTTGATTTACAGAAAAAATCAGGACCCGGAATGAATAACACAGTAGGGTCATTCTCTGTCAGATCACCACAAGGTCCAAAATGATGGTTTTCAGATTGAGCTGGGAGTGGTAAAATATCATTTGGGACCACCCCAAGGGCCCATATGTCAAAGGAAATTTTTTTAAAAATTTTGGTTTAGGAGTTATGGGAGCTCAAAGTTTTGAGTTCGACAAATCCGGCTAAAGTTAAGATATCCTATATGAAATACAGTACCAACTCCGGTCATGGTGTTTTACACTCAGTTTTGTATGCTGATTCAAATAACCTATGGTTGGATTGGATCGTGAAAAATTTTTCATGGATCTATTAAGTAAATTACCGTTAAAATGGTGTTGAATTTCACTTATTCAACTCTAGCAAAAATACGTCATCCTAGAAAAATTCCTTAACCTGGCTGATTTTGAAGCTTATGATGGGTCGAACATCCACACCAAGTTTCAGGTTGGGCCCGGGGGATTTAGTCCCTTCGCCTTAGACTTTAAGGTTTGGAACTACTACGAAAAGACCGTAAAGAGTGACGATCAACTTCACTTGGGGAATATCTTACTAAAATCACTAAAGTGACATATCTTCTTAATTTTTAATTATTTCTCAACACATTAGACATAACATGATAATATAAATTAAATCAAATATATTTTATACTAGCTAAATTCAATAGTATGTGCTTAAAAGTTCCAAAGCCAGTGTCTCAGCAATAAACCATATCAATAAAAAAAGTTTCCCAAGAGTGCAGAAGTCAGCTGCTACTAACCTCCAGATATAACAACAGGTTGAAGGATTTTCTTCTATCTTAAAAGTCATCAGTACGTTTCACTACTTTTATATCTTGACCATTCTCCAAAAAGGAATATGAGACAATCATGGTTCGGTGACACAGAACACTAGTCATGTTAGAAAGATATACAAACGAGCACGGTAATAAATTCATGTTTACAAAAGTAAACAAAAGTCACAGCCCTCGCCTATCGTGTTCAGTTAGGTTAGTGTTAATGTGTGTGTGTGTGTGTGTAGTTGTGCTGTGGGGGTATAATCGATTGCGATCGATATCGACACACATTAACACTAACCTAACTGAACACGATAGGCGAGGGCTGTGACTTTTGTTTACTTTTATAAACATGAATTTATTACCGTGTGTAGTTGTGCTGTGGGGGTATAATCGATTGCGATCGATATCGACACACATTAACACTAACCTAACTGAACACGATAGGCGAGGGCTGTGACTTTTGTTTACTTTTGTAAACATGAATTTATTACCGTGCTCGTTTGTATATCTTTCTAACATGACTAGTGTTCTGTGTCACCGAACCATGATTGTCTCATATTCCTTTTTGGAGAATGGTTAAGATATAAAAGTAGTGAAACGTACTGATGACTTTTAAGATAGAAGAAAATCCTTCAACCTGTTGTTATATCTGGAGGTTAGTAGCAGCTGACTTCTGCTCTCTTGGGAAACTTTTTTTATTGATATGGTTTATTGCTGAGACACTGGCTTTGGAACTTTTAAGCACATACTATTGAATTTGGCTAGTATAAAATATATTTGATTTAATTTATATTATCATGTTATGTCTAATGTGTTGAGAAATAATTAAAAATTAAGAAGATATGTCACTTTAGTGATTTTAGTAAGATATTCCCCAAGTGAAGTTGATCGTCACTCTTTACGGTCTTTTCGTAGTAGTTCCAAACCTTAAAGTCTAAGGCGAAGGGACTAAATCCCCCGGGCCCAACCTGAAACTTGGTGTGGATGTTCGACCCATCATAAGCTTCAAAATCAGCCAGGTTAAGGAATTTTTCTAGGATGACGTATTTTTGCTAGAGTTGAATAAGTGAAATTCAACACCATTTTAACGGTAATTTACTTAATAGATCCATGAAAAATTTTTCACGATCCAATCCAACCATAGGTTATTTGAATCAGCATACAAAACTGAGTGTAAAACACCATGACCGGAGTTGGTACTGTATTTCATATAGGATATCTTAACTTTAGCCGGATTTGTCGAACTCAAAACTTTGAGCTCCCATAACTCCTAAACCAAAATTTTTTAAAAAATTTCCTTTGACATATGGGCCCTTGGGGTGGTCCCAAATGATATGTTACCACTCCTAGCTCAATCTGAAAACCATCATTTTGGACCTTGTGGTGATCTGACAGAGAATGACCCAGTAGGGCCTAGTTATAAACCACCATACAAAGGACAAACTAGTATTATTGAACATCCATCTGCTCAGGCAGTCCATGAAAATTGTGTTTATTAAATAGAATCTAAGGTTCAATTCTTTAAGTTGACTGATAAAATATGATTTGGCAAATGTATACCATCCCAACCCAACTCTAATTACTTACAGATAACTGGAAGAACACAATAAACTCCTCCCACCAATGGAGGCAGATCCCACGATGAACGGTGAGATGGACATGGACCTGGATCCAAAGCAGCAAAGCATGAAGAAAATGTCAACTGACGAGGAAAGTCCGCACCTGAAATTTAATGATGTCATGAGTAAATGCACTCAGCTTTGAGCAACAGTCCCATTACCGCAGGCTTTAGCAATGCAGTTGTGGAGAAGTTGGAAGCAAATAAGGCAATCAGGCAATCAAATATGTACATCTATCGCATGGTATGTCGCAAGCGCATTGACATCGGAGTGAAAATATCGGACAGTATCAAGAAGCCAACGCAAAGTTGCGCATTCACAGGACAAACAAAAGCGGAGTTGTCAGGCAACGAAAGTGCAAGAACATGGAGGTTATGTTTGTCCTCTCACCTTCCTTAGGAGAAGCTCAACGCAGCACGAGCCGTACGGGCGGCCGAAAAGTATTAACGCGATAAAGACGAAATGGATAACCTTTAAAATGTAGTATTTATAAAATACGAGCACATCACATCATAGAGTCCCGCTAAATGTGTTACGTGCCCGAAGGCAACTCTCAACCGCAGCCGCAGGGCTCAGGGCCACACACATGCACAAAATTTCACGCACATAATTTAATTATTTAATCTCAGCTCCTCTTAATGTTGCCAATGGTCACCAACGCCAAAACCATTTGCGGCGAGTAAGTAAATGTTGCGAACAGACAGAGACAGAGCAGACAGCTTGAGCAGACGCCATCGTCGAAAACGAAAACCAACAACAAACAACAACTCACCACGGAGTATTGAGTACTCCCCGAGGCGGTATTGACACTAACTAGTGTCGATAACAAACAAAACAAAACAACTTAAAGGAAGGCGAAAGAAATATAATTGTTTGTACCTCTGTTTCGTAAGTGTCTCTTGTTGTTTGTTGTTGTCAATCACCGAGGACTCTACTTATAGTTGAATCTTCGCAGATCTTAATTCAGAGGGATGATGGATGAGAAAAAGTGAGAGAAAATGCAAAAGGTTACAGAGTACTTGGTTTGGTGATTGGCAACCCTGCCAACCTGCAAATTGTAATTCTATAGTAGTGCGTAGTAGTGTAACAAAACAAAATGAATTTTGATTTCTTGTGATATTGAAAGTGGGAATATCTGTAGCATACTGAGGCTGTCATAACCTATCGTCGAAGACATATTATTTATTATAAATTGAAACTACTTAAATACAATGCACAGCTCAAATAGGCTCGGTTTCTGTAGCTTAATATACAGTACTTTGAATTTACTCCTGGAGGTTATGGCCCCCTATGTTACTTGTGATGAGCCAGAGGACCCACAACATAGGATTTCATTTCAAGCTGAGGTTTTCTTTTTCAAGTACAAACACAAGGTGAGAAATATTATTTACTTCACTATGTACATGCTGACTGCACACTCACTGTCACTATCTGATCAGCCGGTGGAAACTCCCGCTTCCAGGCTGATACCATCATCGTTCGGGTGTTTACAAACGTTCAAACAAGCGAACGGTACAATCTTGAGCACAAAAACCTTTTGTCTGGTCTTCGTTGCTTACGCCCTCGTGGCTTAGGAGGGTTGTTGCAGCTCTTCTCCGTTTGGAAACATTAAAATTATACAAAACATTAACATTGAAGGCCAGACAAGTGTTGAATTTCTCATACATACTAGTTTTAACTTTCTTTTAATTTACGTGTTTGCGAATGTGAAAAATCCGCGAAAACCCTCCTAAGCCACGAGGACACAAAATACGAGAACTTTAGGAAATATTTGAGTTCGCCAAACCCTTCCGTTCCTTTGTTTGAACGTTTGCAAAAATTGAGCTCTGCGCGGCTCAAACGATGATGGTTACAGCCTGCCAACAGGAGTTTCCACGGGCCGATCTGATTGACAATGAAGAGAACTTATGCTGGATTTAGTCTGATGAAGCCAGTGAAGTTGAAGCCGATACTTTCAATTTTTATCTATTATGTGATTGGCTGAAACCAACTTGAAGCCGGCTTCAAGAAATTTCAGCCAATCACATAATAGATAAAAATTGAAAGTAGTGGCTTCAACTTCACTGGCTTCACAAGACTAAATCCAGCATCAGTCTTTCAAAGGTGCAACAAACGTTTGGCTTTGCTATGGGCTTGAGTCACATCCTAATCAGTGACCATTAATATGCTAAGATAAAATGTGTTCTGGAGTTACTTTTATGTGCATAGGTGAAAACAACACAATTTTTATAAGTTTTCTTTTTGACTCAAGGTCATTTAATATTTCTTATGTACGTTGACTTTAAAGCATACGGAAAAGAACGGATCACTTGTTTTTTAAAAGAACGGTGAACCTGTAGTAATTCCGTACCAATAACGGTCTGTGGTACGGTAAATACCTGGTAAAAAATTGACGGGACAATTCCGTGGTAATTCCTGTAGAAATTTTTGACAGTGTATAAGGCTACTTCATGCCTAAACATTTACAATCAAAATATTTCGACGTGTCCTAACAACAAAAGCCTATTTACGGAGTGCCGTTTACACAAAAGCCTATCTACGGAGTGCCGTTTACACAAAAGCCTATCTACGGAGTGTCGTTTACACAAAAGCCTATCTACGGAGTGTCGTTTACACAAAAGCCTATCTACAAAGTGTCGTTTTCACAATGTTGTAACTGACATTTTTGGCGAAAATGAGTTATGAGTGGTTTCGTAGTCCTGATACCCATCTGAACCCGTAAAAAATATAATTTCATCGATATTATGAGCCTAAAGCCTATTTTTATGGAGTTATACATGTATCGTATCTGCAGAGTACACTCGTATGCCCCGCGCACACTAACGTATCTACCGAAGCTCCGCGCCGCGCGCGACGCAGCGAGCCAGGTAGGCGGTCGCGGCGTAGCGGCAGCGGGAGGTAGTGGGCGTAGTTTGTTTGCGGCTGATTTGTTTTTAAAAAGTGTAAATATAGCTTTTAATTTCAGGAAAATGAGAGGAGGAAACAAGTGCGTGGCGCAAGGCGTGGCGGGTTGGCCTACCCAAAGTGTCGCAGGCGCTGTCATCAGCTCCACCGGTGTAGTGGGAGTGGGGGCACCCCACCTCTCTCTTCAATTGCATTCATCCTATAAAATGTTGCCTGTCAGCGCTGACCGGGAACATTCAAATGACGTAACAGAGTAGACAGGTACACGAAGTCATCTCTTCGCGTTTTCCTAAGTACCAGATGATCGCCGGGCCGTTCTAAGCACACCGAAAAAATCCTTAGGGTCTACACTTTCAATATTGACAGCTAAAAGCTATGTAGAATGTTTACCAGAGTTGATATAGAGCCTTAAACATTCATCTCTCTGTATCTCGAAACGCGCTTTTAGCAGATACGACATTGTGAAAACGACACTTTGTAGATAGGCTTTTGTGTAAACGGCACTCCGTAGAGGCTTTTGTGTAAACGGCACTCCGTAGATAGGCTTTTGTGTAAACGGCACTCCGTAAATAGGCTTTTGTTGTTAGGACACGTCGATTTGCAGTGTCTTAAGTTTGTTTGGCCGTATATCGCACCATTTGGCCGCTACAGCTTTAAATTTGGACAAGAAGTCGCTAATATGTGCGTAAAGTGGTGTACAAGGGTTCCAATGATTTTCGATAGTATGGCATCCTAATCCATCGAGGGGGCAACCACTCGTGAAATCCTGTGTACAAACCTGCGGAAATCTCGATGAAATCCTCAGAAATCTCTCAAAATCTGAGAGAAATCTTGTGCAATCAGTAGAAATCCCGTGTACACTAGGATGGGGAGTGGCTGCCCCCTCGTAATCCATACATTTGGCGGACGGAGCAGGCGACACGCACGCGCGTGCACTGCGGGCCGCGAGCGGGCAATTAAGATTTTTAGGGGATCTTAGGGGTAACTCCTGGACATTAAAACGCCTGGTGCAAATCCTGCCAATCCTCATTAAGGTACTGAAAAAAATTATTAAAGCTTTGCGTGAATGAAAAAAAAATATTTTCCTCCGTATCTTACCGTTTCGGCGCTACAGCCCTCTCGATGACCGAAGTAACTGAAAACACTATGATGGATATCGTGTAATGGGTTTTGCGTAATTTTGCAACCCCATAAGCCAAAATTTTGGGCGTTGTACGGAATAAGTAACCGCTTTTAAGACGGCTCTATAACATCTCAACTAGCAGCGCGTTTTCAAAGCAGAAGGGAGGGCTGTAGTTACGGTGGTTCACCGTTCCAAACTTTCAATGTTCGCATAAGGAATACCCATACGGGCCGAAGGCCCGATAGCTTAAGAGCCAAGAAGATGCGGGTCTGCATGTTTTTTTTTGTTTTTTTTTTTTTTTTTGGTTTTTCGTTTTTTTTTTTTTTTTTGAGGGGTGGGGTGGGGTCGTATTTTAATTATTGATTTGGCAGCAATACCACGTGGCCTCCCTGAAGTGGAGCTTGGCCAGGTGGTGGCGCTGCTTGCTGGCCCGCCGCCGAGGTCGCAGCAGGCAGTCGCGCGCCAGTTCGGTGTCTCGCACAGCACCATCAAAAGGGCCAGCAGGAGGGCGGCCTCCCTCGCCGTCGCCGGGGTCAAGGGCGGCCTCGCTGCACCAACCCGCGGGATGACGGCCGGATGGTGACTATGGCCGTGGAGGACCCCGAAGCCACATCGCGTCAGGTGGCCTCTGCCCACTCTGACGCCACCCACCAGCGCGTGTCTGAGTCGACGGCGACGAGGCGCATCAATGATGGGAAGCTCCACGCCCCACGGGCGTCTTTCGAAGAAAGCCCCCGTCCTGACTGGAGCACCGCCGCAGAGAGTACGTGGCAGAGTACGGTGATTGGACCGTGCAGGACAACTGTCGCCACGTGCTCTCAAGCGACGAGCTGTGGATCTGCCTCAGGAAGTCAGACAGGAGGAAGATGGCGTAGCGTTGGGTCAGCCAGAGGGACCAGCACTTTCAGGGCAAGGTGGCATACAATGGCGGGTCCGTGGCATCATGTTGGCACGCCGGACCGAGCTTGTGCACCTACCTCCACCGGGAGTGATTGCTCAGAGGTACATCGGCGAGGTGCTGCGCCCCCATGTGGTGCCGCTTCGGAATGCACTTGGGCCTAGGGCTGGGCGGTTTTTCAATATATTGACTTCAATTCAATATTTTATGATATTGAAATCAATATTTTCAAATATTGACGGTTTCAATTTTTAGAAGTCAATATTCAATATCGGCTTATTTTCAATACTTACGAATATCGAAATATTGACCAATATTGTAATATTAAAATTTTGAAATGTTGACAAATTTAGACTTTTTTTAGCATGAATACGAAAAATACGGCCAGTTTTCTCCTGATTAGAGTTGTACTTTCTGTATCTGAAATATCTTTTCTTCAGTTATGTAATATTTTTTTTGAATATTCTTTAATTTTTCAATATTTCAATATTTTCAATACTTTAATTTTCAATATTTCAATATTTTCAATACTTTAATTTTCAATATTTCAATATTCAATACCGAATATTGATATTGAGGATATTGCAATATTTTCAAATATTGAGTATTGATATTGAAATGAATGAACCGCCCAGCCCTACTTGGGCCCGCCTTTGTATTCCAGCAGAACAACGCTCCCTCTCACACCGCCGGTGTCACCACCAGGGACGAACTGGACGGACTGGGGGGTCAGGGCCCGGTTGGGGGCCCCTCTCGCGGGGCCCGGTGCGCTGCTAGTTGCCTATCTTTTAAGGGTATTTAATAGTTGACAAATGGAAATTTTTCAAGAATTTGACCGCTACCGTTCGCTTTAATCTTAATACCTATGCTTTGATACTAATAGTCTTGCTTCTGATGTGTTTAGGTGGTATGCACTCAGCGGCGGCTGTGGGGGCGGCGGCCATCTTGGGGCCAGTCCAGCGCGCGCTCCTATGGGAGTATACAGGTAAGTGGCTTACTGGTGCGGGTTTTTGGACTAATTTGGCGATGTTGAAGGCAAACTGGCATTAAATATGCTCAGAAATGATAGAAATATAATTGAAATGTGGATTTTGGGCGTTGGGCGTCGTAATTTGTCCGTAATTAGTCGTGGAAAGTGGGTCTGAGGTGCCGGCTGGAGGGCAGGCTGCGGTACTGCGGCGTTTCTTTCGCCTTTAGATGGATTTCAGATGAATTTTATTGTTTCGGCGTGTGTTCTGAAGCCTTTGACAGGCCACCAAACCAAAGTTTTATCAATTATTCGAGCGTAAACCTGACCCACGAAGGCTCTTACCGGCCATTTAGGTGCCTGTAGTGTCTCTAAATGACTTTTCTCCTCCGTTTTCCCCCACTTTCCGTTGTTTAGTCTTCGTTTCACTTGGTTTTCCCTGTTTTTAAGCATATTATTTTATATCAGTCCATTTAATAAACATCATACACGCGTGAGAAGTGATGCTTCGAACAACAACAAACGTCAAGACAAAGATAAACGCTGATGTTGTATCATCTCTCTTTTCTAGATTTTTTCCTTAAGAGGTAGGAGGCAAAATGCAGGAAGATAGTGGTGGTCACCTCGGAGAGGGGCTCGTTTTCAAGCCCTTGCAACGGTTAGTTGAGTCTTGATCCAGATCCGTTCTCCTTTGCGACATCAGCAAGACGCTCTCTGGTTTGACTCATGAAGATGTTTGTTTCATTTCAGGAAGAGGTGCATCTCTGCAATTTCCTTCAAATGAAGACCGACCATCATTTTATTTTATTGTAGTTCTCTGTCAATTAAATTGTTAATTCAATGTTTTCACATTTCTTGCAGCATCTGGACCTCTGCTCAAAAAAAATGTAACATGTGAGTAGTTTGTAAACTGTTATTCTGCCTTCTTCTTCCTCTGTCTCTTCTGTAAATATTTCACCATTGAAACTGTTATTAGTCACATTCTAGTCTTGGTAGTCTTTACGTATCATTAAGATGC
The DNA here is from genome assembly GCA_033675135.1 of Frankliniella intonsa. Lineage (NCBI taxonomy): Eukaryota > Metazoa > Arthropoda > Insecta > Thysanoptera > Thripidae > Frankliniella > Frankliniella intonsa. The sequence continues at coordinate 811,829 of JAWJED010000023.1, read as the reverse complement.
CTGGTTGTTGTATGCCTGGGTGTTCGGCCCGTAGTGGGCAAGAAAATGTTACTTTGTATAGAATACCATCTGTCATAACGACATCAGATTTAAATACTAAATTAGTTACTGAGCGTAGAAGAGCTGCTTGGCTGAAAGCCAAAAAGCGAAAAACTCTGCCAGCTAATTCCAAAGTGTGCAGCCGTCACTTCCACAGTGGTAAACCAGCATACCACATGCTTGAAAGTAATCCATACTGGGCCCTATCTTTACATCTTGGGAACACAGCCTCATCATATAACCCAAATGTCAAAAGATTTGAGCGGTCTCAACAGCGTACAGCCAAGAAGAGGCAGGCTCTAGAATCTATTGAAAATGTTACAATAGATAAAAACTTAAAAGAAGACTGTGAGGAAAACTTCGTTCTTCAAGATGAGGGTAATTCAAAGTGTGTGAGTGTTGCTTGCCAAACTGCTATATCCATGGAAGATTTTGAAGCTTTATATCTCAAAGCTAACTTTGTTTCTGAAGAAGCTTTGAAATCTGACAATACCAGGGTAAAATTTTACTCTGGTCTACCCAATTTTGAAATTTTGTTTGGAGTGTTTCACTTTGTCTCTCCATACGTTTCTTTCACTTCTAAGAATGCATTGAGTTTGTGGGAGGAGTTTATGGTGATTTTACTTCGTATTAGACTGAATTTACTAGAAGTTGATCTCTCATATCGATTTGGCGTAAGTCAATCAACTATAAGTCGTATCCTTGATCGATGGATCCCAACAATGGTAAGCATTATGGAATCTTTCATATTATGGCCAGAACGTGAAACTTTGAGAAAACCTATGCCGCTCAGCTTTCGTGAGATATTTGGAAACAGTGTTGCTGTAATCATTGATGCTTTTGAAGTGTTCTGTCAGAAGCCATCAAATCTTCTTGCTTCTGCACAGTTATGGTCTCAGTACAAACATCATTCTACTGCCAAATTTCTCATTGGTATCACCCCCCATGGTACAGTATCGTATATCTCAAGAGCATGGGGAGGACGCTCTTCAGATAAAGTTATCACTGAATCTGATTTATCTGGATTTCTGAAGCATCTTTTGCCTGGCGATGTCGTACTTGCTGATCGTGGATTCACTGTCGGTGAGGCTGTGGGACAGTTGCATGCCAGAGTTATTACACCTGCCTTTGCCAATGGCAGAGCTCAATTAACTGGTACAGAAATTCATTCGTCTAGAGATATTTCTTGGCTCCGTATTCATGTTAAGAGAGTAATTGGCTTGCTTCGTAGGAAGTACAGATTTCTATATCAGACATAAGACCATTCTGCTTGGAAAACTACAAATTATTCTGAATCTAGAATTGATGAAATAGTGAGAATTTGTTTTGCTCTTACTAATTTATGTGAACCTATAGTTCCTATGGGAGATGAAGGGCCCCGTTTTTATTAAATTTGTCATTCATTTGAAATGTATGAATTCTGATATTGGAGGAAGAAAGAGTATTTGTAAACTATAATTGGTGAAGTAGAATTTGTTGTGCCAATATATGTGAACCTATAATTGCTATGGGATATGATGTTGTAAGATTTGTGTTATTGGCTGAGCGATAGCGAAGCCTATTACTTCACTGATCAGATTTGGCTCCTGTCTGTCTGTTTGTTTGTTTGTTTGTTTGTCTGTACGCACGATAACTCGAGAACGAGTTGAGATATCCACCTGAATTTTTTACAGTAGCTTCTTAACATAAATACCGCGGACGAGTTGGCATGGGAATTCAAGCTCAAAAATTGACACTGTTAAAAATTAATTTTCATTTTCGAAAAAAATATTTTTTACAATAAATATTTTTTTACGGTGTCCTAAGGGGTAACTCAGCGAGTTGCGGCCCTTCGGACGAAAATTTCGTCCGTTTGGCCGTATCTCTTACCGTTTAGCAGCTACTGCGTGACTTAAGGGCGAAAAGTCCTCAAAATGCATGCTAGGTGTCGTTTCTGGGGTATTTTGACGAGTTAAGACCCTCTGGGCGGAAATTTCGTCCGTTTGGCCGTATCTCTTACCGTTTTGCTGTTAAAGCGTTGAATTTGGACAAGAAGTCGCCAATATGCCCGTAAATGGTGTATTATTCAGATTTGCGCCCATCAGACCGGCATATCGGCGGAACCGTCTGCACGAGTGCAATTCAATGGTGCCCTCTGTTTTCTTTCTCGAATCGTATTTGAACAAGTCAGCAAGGGCATATCTCAAAAGTTCTGACAGTCCCAAACTACCCTTTACCGTACACCGTCAGAACGGTCCCGTCGAGTGCAATTCAATGGCGTTCCCCGATTTGACGACAAATGTTCAAATAATTTTCGAAATTGTGGTATTCCTGTTTTTACAGAAAGCGCCGCAGGCCTAGGTAGATGTACACAGGCGCGTCGCAGCGTAACAGAGTTTCGCGAAATATCGCGAAGCCTGTTACGCGAGACGTGGTCTGGCGTACATCTACCTAGTATTTATGGTGAGCTCAATGTGATAATTCTCTAATTCACTTGAAGTTTATGAATTCTGATATTGGAGGAAGAAAGTATTTTTAAACTAGAATTGATGAAGTAGAATTTGTTATTAGATATGTGTTATATTTATGGTGAGCTCAATGTGACAATTCTCTTATTCACTTGAAATTTATGAATTACGATATTGGAGGAAGAAAGAGTAATTTTAAACTAGAATTGATGAAGTAGAATTTTTTGTGCTAATATATGTGAACCCATAATTTCTATGGGATATGATGTTGCTAGATTTCTTATATTTATGGTGAGCTGAATGTGACAATTGTCTTATTCATGTGAAATGTATGAATGCTGATGAAATAGGAGAGGGAAAAAAGGCTTTTTAAAATGAAATGGTACAATTTTTTATTTGTCCTTAACTTATAAGAATCAAATAACATTGTTAGGGACTAAATCAACTCTCCCGCTGCGACACACACTGGGTTCATTGGATATATAAGAGTCACAAATACTCAGGGATAAAATTATTAGTTTTAAAAAAAACATCAAGATAAGTCATGTGGCATTATGCTCTATCTCTTGACATAGTGTACATTTCAAGCTCTTGGGAGCTTGCCTCAGCTGCACACAAGCAACATTATACCATTCAAAGTGGCAATTAATGCCACTCACATAACGAACCATCGGACCTTCACGAGGAGTTTGACAGTAGCAAACAAGTTCCTCCTCCTCTTCATCAAGAGAAATATCTTTGTGCTTCAATGAAGTGAAATAGCGTCCCACACTGCAAAAAATAGGAACGGAATAATTACGGAGAAGTACCGTCAGATGCCCTAATTTCGGACAGTTTCAGCGGTTTTTCCCCTGTTTCGTGAACACGCGATTGAGTATGAGAAATCTGTTGTTATTGTAAGTACTGTGGCTCGGGACCTATCGGATGATACCCATGACAGATTTTGATAACATCATCTTAACCCAGAGCAGCCCTTGAAAGAGTGTCCGAACTTAGGCACGGATGTGCCCTAATTTCGGACACGTGCCCTAATTTCGGACAATAGGTTGATTTCGCTAGAAGAAATCGTTGAAAGCCATATATGGAACGAATCCTGGTCATGAGGTTACTTTGGAAGTAACACAGTAGTGTGTGTGTGTGGGGGGGGGGGGGTCAGACAACGGGATGAATAATTAATTGCTGTAAATTTTATCAATATCTTTAAACGGTAAGAAATAGAGCAAAACGGACAAAATTTAACTCCCGAAAGATTTCTATCTCGTCAAGATTACTCCTTAGGAGGCATGAAAATGTTAGTCAAACGTTTTCGAATTGTGAAGGGTCGTCATTACTGTTTGCGCCGTGAAGGTAGGCAGTAACATTTTCGTTTTTTCGTGATTTTCGATTTTTAAAATGGTTCCTGGAGTAAAATCGCAGTATGAGCAACTTTTGTCAAGTAATTTTTTTTTCTAAAATCAATATTTCGGGCCGAAAAATATACATTGGGGAATCAGCGGTTTTCAAAACGTTAAGCCCCTCGTGCGACCTTTTCCCGATGTCCGATCAAGTCCGGACCGGTCTCAAATTTTTTTTTCAGTAAGTAGCACCAAGACTCGAGCACTCCTCTGAACATTTTAGACCTCGATGTAGTTTGACCCGGTCTACTGCCCTGCCGCGCCACGCCGTGCCGCCAGGGGAGGAGGAAGGTGGCAGAGCAGGCTGCAGGGCGTGGCGTGGCGCGGCGTGGCTCGGCGGCGGAAGAGTGCAGGCGTGACGTGGCGTCGGCACCACACGGTGCGATCAATTTAGTCACAAGCATAGTGGCACCGGTACACGTTTTGCCTACTCTCAGTGGTTTGCCATTTCAGATGCCGTCGCGTCATGGCAACCACTTTAGGGAGGAGGGGGGGAGGGAAGGGGGGGTCGACCGCACCCTCCCCCGCCGACCTCTACCCCACATTCCATGTGGATGCGTTTTGGATACCTAATACTTAGCTGAAAACGTGATTCCATACTAAGAGAAAAATCTGTCCGAAATTGTGGCACCATCACAAATGCGCCCGTACCACAAAAACAGTTTGAGTTTTTAAAAAAATTTTGACGTCATTTTGTAGGCGAAGGACCGTACGTTAATGTGTGAGACGGTCATCCCGGGGGCACCTCTCGTGTTCACGAGCCCCCGACTTCCGGGAGCCTACAATAAATATCCGCGTTTTTCGTTAAGCGAGTCTAAACGCTTAAGTTCTTTGACCGTTAAAGATAAAACAAAAATCGATGCCACGATAACGCGATTCGGTAGACTAGAATCTCACAAGGGAACATATTCAGCCCATACACTCCGATTTTGACCAAACTTTTTTTTTGAGTAGGGTTTTATACTAGATTAAGATTGCACCCCAAAGTTGGTGCTGAGATACATATTCACACCCTGAAAAAAATTATTGAAAAGTATAATTATGCTACTTTTGGCCGTTAATTTCACCGAATTTGACCAAAATTTTTCAAATCGAGTTTGACATCGTTTCCCATGTTTTTGGGGGTGCTGATTACGAAAATGACATCCATTTTCACCTCAGACCCAAAGTTCGAATCCCGGTAGGGTCCAATTCGACCAAAATTTTTGTTTCGAGTTTGACATTGTTTCCTATGTTTTTGGGGGCGCTGATTATGAAAATGACACCCATTTTGATCCCAGACCAAAGTTCGAATCCCAAGAGGGTCAAATTCGACCAAAATTTTTGTTTCGAGTTTGACATTGTCTCCTATGTTTTCGGGGGTGCTGATTACGAAAACGACACCCATTTTGACTCGAGACCAAGGTTTAATACCCAAAAGCGTCAAAATTGCATGGGAACCTAATGTATACGAACCTATTAGAGTAGTGTACACCCAGTACGCCCCATACGACCCGCTATCGGCAAGTCAATGACAAATGCGTCTTAAAATTTGTGCGAGTAAGACATTTTTTTTTTTTAGGTTTCGAGGGTGTAAACATTTCTCTTATAAATTTTTAGTTGTCGTTTCACAGGATAAATTTCTGCTCTAGAGTGCCCATTTGAGAAATCTTTCGAGCTTTTCAGGGAAGGTGAAGGTACAGTAAAAATTCAATAGAGTATTTCACTGAATCCCATGGCCGGAAGTAAATTCTCAAATGGAAGCACAAAATTTTCACCAGAAGTTGAATAGGATTCACAATTACATGATAAATGTACGTTGTTCTCCGTCGTTGATAAGGTGTTTCGAATAAAGCTATGTACGTTTCCCATACTTCGTCGGCTCGTATTCAGCTGCTGGTTTTGTTTTTCGTGGTTCCAATTTACTTCTTACTTCTGGCCAGTGAAATACCCTATTACCTCGACATCTGAACCCGTTCTTGAGTTCCCGCGCGCAGCCAAACAAAAAGATAAGAGCCATTTCGTGTCATTTGAGTAATAGGTTGCGCTATCGCTTAAAATAGCGTATTCAGCATGAGTTGCGCGCCGGTTGGTTTTATCTCCGCCGGTGGTACAGGGGGAGGTGGGTCAGGTAAGCGGAGTTACGCAGAGTCTACTGCGCATGCGCAGTTCATGGGCAGAATCGGATCTGGTGGCCACTTGCCAATTGAAAATTTTACTAGAAAATTCACAAGTTTGTACGAATAAATCCACGCACACCTACAAGTCCCCAACATTCCTGCTCAATCCTCTTCAATACTCTGGAAAACCAGGTGTGTACATGTATTCATTCCCGGGTGGAAAAGAGCTCACTTTAAGTTCACCTTAATGTACACACGATAAAGTTAACTTGGCTATCTGAACTTACAGGTATACTTTTTGAATACTTTTTGTTCACTTCGCGATGAACATTACTCATCAGTTCAAAGAGAACAGAAAGGTCACTACTTGTGGAGTCCTCCATAACTTAAAGTGAATTCTAAACGCTAAATAAGAAACAACTTCACACTGCATCCTATACACAATTTTCTGTGCACTCCCAGTGTTGTGCACTTTTAAGTCTGATGTTTATTTTCCTCTTGTAAGCGGACTTAACCTAAACATTAACACCATGTTCACAATGTAGTATCATCAGTTCTTATCACATCACTCCATGGTATTAATTATTTCACAGTCACATCTCACATACACCTTATGAAACGAAATCATTCCGAAACTTGTCCTGGACGGTTCAAAGTCGATCCGAAGGTCTCGGACAGGCCCGAATATATACCGGGACAGTCCGCCAGGGACAAGTCCGACTGGAGGACTGCCCGTTACAAGCCCTGAATTAGCCAGCAGTCCGAATGAAGTCCGGTGGCTCCGGACAGCCCGGAAAGCAGTCCAAAGGCACCGGTCAGCGGGGTGGGTCCTACCCAGGGGTCGGCCAGGGTATTTCCTTTCCCGGTATTTCCACGGCCAGCGCACGCTGGACGGAGGGCGCGGAGGGGAGCCTGGGGGTATCCCGGGTGCCCGCTCCCCCAGGGCCAGGAAACGACAGCTACCTGGTCACTCACTTGTGCTCGGCGAGCAGTGCTCGCTGCTCGCCTCGCTCTCGCTCGGCCTCAGTCTGATGGTAACAGTCGTGGTGCGCGGACGAACGTGTGCACAGCAGGAGGCCGCAGGACCACGCAGGACCACGACCTCGCTTTGCAACTACTGCGGACAAGACACTGTGACCGTGTGCAGGTTCAGTTAGCGCAGGCTCAGCTCACACGAGGCTCAGTAGAAAATACCGAGGGGTCGATAACTCGCGTTCTCCTGTGCTCCTCGCCAACAGACCTCCAGGGGGTCGCCGTGTAGTCCGGCGTTACTTCTTCCAAATAAATTCAAGTTTAGCGCCATGCCCGAGCTATTGCTGTCGGTCGCGCACTAATAAAAGCTTACGGTGATTTTCACCGTAATCTACGGTGAACCCTGCAGCACTGTGCATTACGGTGAATTTTCACCGTAAGCTACGGCGAATGTCACAGTAAGCTACGGTGATGCACCCTGATTCACCGTAGCCTACAGTGACATTCACCATACTTACAGTGAACATCACCGTAGGCTTTTTAGAGTGCGGAAACCCGAGCCGATCCGCCGAGCGCATCTCCAAAGTGACAACCGAACAGCCAGCCCGAGTAGCCAGCCAAGCACCCGAACTGCAGGTCACCTCTAAAAGTGCATAATATAGTCATGTACAAATTGCACCACAACATAAAGAACCAGTAAGCTGGAAAGTTGGTCGCAGTGTTCAAATCTCGTTCGCTGAGAGAAATCACCTCATTTATAACATACAAGAGAACACTAAATTGACTAAAGACTTCACGTTTAAGATATTTCAAAGTGCACTGAAAGCTTACTGGAAGTTCATGAGTAGTGTCCAGGAAGTACCATATGAACTGTTGCTTGAACTTCCTCAAAAGTGCATACACAGTATACTTGTCTGAAAAATGTAGTACTTTAAGTATACTTGAAAGTAACTTTTGTAAACTCTAAGTAAACATTTAAGTTACATTTCTAACTGATAGGTGTACTTGAAATATACAATTCAGTACACATTTATTTCACTTGAGATACACACTCATGTACACAAGAAAAAAAGTTTTTCGTTCAGACTTTTTCAACTATGGCAGAACTTGAAGTTCAGTGGAACCGTGTACTCGAAAGTGAACTCTTTTCCACCCGGGTTATTTACTGCATACTTACAGGTATTCGGTAAATAACGAATACATGGCCATGTATGCAGTATTTGCTGGATACCTTGGCATGTACACACGAAAAATCACACAGGAACTACGTGTGTACATGCCAAGGTATTCAGCAAATACTGCATACATGGCCATGTATTCTTTATTTACTGAATACCTGCAAGTATGCAGTAAATAATGCATATATGTACACACTTGGTTTTCCAGAGTACCTGTCTTCATATGACTGTTCAAGAAAAGTAACAAAAAAAATAAATATTACAATAAAAAATATATATTACAATAAAAAATATATATTACAATAAAAAATATTATAAATCGTAAATGAATGTCAGTTTCGCAATCAGTACCCTCGAAAAACATAGTAACAATAATATCAAACTCGAAACAAAAAATGCTTGGTCGAATTTGACCCCACAAGGATTCGAACTTTGGTTGGATCAAAATGGATGTCATTTTCATAATCAGCACCCTCGGAAACAGAAAACAATGTCCAACTCGAAAAAAAAATTTGGTAGGATGTGACCCCACCGGGATTCGAACTTTGGTTTGGGATCAAAATAGGTGCCATTTTCGTAATCAGCACCCCCGAAAACATAGGAGACAGTGTCAAACTCGAAACAAAAATTTTGGTCGAATTTGACCCTCTCGGGATTCGAACTTTGGTCTGGGATCAAAATGGGTGTCATTTTCATAATCAGCGCCCCCAAAAACATAGGAAACAATGTCAAACTCGAAACAAAAATTTTGGTCGAATTTGACCCTACCGGGATTCGAACTTTGGGTCTGAGGTGAAAATGGATGTCATTTTCGTAATCAGCACCCCCAAAAACATGGGAAACGATGTCAAACTCGATTTGAAAAATTTTGGTCAAATTCGGTGAAATTAACGGCCAAAAGTAGCATAATTATACTTTTCAATAATTTTTTCAGGTGTGAATATGTATCTCAGCACCAACTTTGGGGTGCAATCTTAATCTAGTATAAAACCCTACTCAAAAAAAAAGTTTGGTCAAAATCGGAGTGTATGGGCTGAATATGTTCCCTTGTCAGCTTTCCAATGCCGTTTCGAGATTTTAAATATCTCAAAAATCGGCCGAAATAGGTTCATTTTAGCAGTTTTCTGCATTTTGTCCGAAATTAGGGCACGTGTCCGAAATTAGAGCATCTGACGGTACCGTTAATTATTGTCCGGAGGTTTCCGTAACTGAAAGGTACGGACATCGCCGTATTCGGACCGCCCTGTGCCTCTATTTATGTGGTACGGAGACTGAAAACGGCCATTCTGTAGCAGTTTTTAGGTGCACGGAGACAGGCGCGGCGGAACGTTTTCGGCCCGGGGGGGGCAAGACTGACGGCGCCTTCGGCGCCCCCCCTTCTGCGATTTGGCGCCCCCTATGTAAAAGTCGTATTTGAAGCGTTTTTGCGACCGAAAACTCAGTTTTGTAACAGATATATTGGTTTCTCGGGGTTTAGGCGTGTTTTAGTGACATAATAGACAGTACTTGGTATTTATTCACTTGGTCTTAAAATAAAAATCCAAAATACAACAATAACATCTTCCAACAGGTAAGTAGTCGAACTAATGTCCTGTGCCAAACACAGAGTACCTGTACGGCTTATTAATAAATTCCTGTAGTAGAGAGTCAACCTCTAATGCATCAATATCTTCTTGATAGGTGTGTAAAATGGCTAAATGATTGAGACGGTCTGCTCTCATGGTTGACCTCAGGTAAGACTTCAGCCTGCGAAGGAATGAAAACGATCTCTCCGCCGATGCTGATGATACAGGAATTACAAGAAGAATTCTGAGTAAGTTGAACACTTCTGGAAACATGCTCCTCGCAGGCTTAGAAAGCTCCCTGTATGCCTCAACAAACATGTCCAAGGTAAGTTTCTGTCCTTCCTGCAGGTGGGGCCTGAAAAAGTGATAAAATTACGGATAAGTAAGTATCAACTAGTTCAAGCAGTAGCATACAAGTGAACTTAAGAACTTAAGGTCGCGGCAGGCAAGCAAGCGGAAGCGGCGGAAACGGGAAACAGGCTATAATGAAGCGGTCGCGTAACAGGCTTCTCATTAACAAAACTGCAGGTTGCGGCAAGCAAGCGGCGGTAACGCAGGGAAACGGGCTAGTTTAACACATTACAAACCTTTAGTGAAGTCCGAGTCCGACTGCGAAGTAGCTGTAACAGCAACATCCGTCTCGGTGCCGGTAGCTGGTGCTGGGGCCGGGGCCGCCCGAAGAAACTTTGAGAGTGAAGCTCCGATTTGCGAAGCTTCAGCATCAAGCGCTTTCTTCCGCTTCCTCCCTTCTGCTCCAGATAGCTTCTTGTTGGTGTTGGCACTCATTGTCACATTCAGTCACTCAGTGACAATACACAGTATACACACACAAGAAACAAGAAATTGGCCGACCGCGAATCGGCATGCGATGCACCGAGCACGAGCACCAAACCACGTTACAGCCGCGTCGCGCGTCGCAAGTCACCACGACTCAACCAAAATCAAAACAACAACAAACGGACGAGAAGGAACCGGCGCGGCGCTCTGAGAGTCGGCATGCGATGCGCCGAGCACCTAACCGTCTTCCACGTTACCGTCGCGTCGCGCGTCGCTGTCGAAAGTCGCCACGCCACGACTCAGCCAAAATCAAAACAATAACAAACGGACGAGTAGGAACCTGCGCGGCGCTCTGTGCTGCGCTTGAGGAGCAGCCCTCTCTGGGGGATGTGGCCGCATGTCGCGTCCTGCTCAAAGCGCCTTCGGCACCCCCAGTCCCCCAGCAAGGTGCCTTCGGCCCCCCAGTCCCCAATCCCATGAGGGCGCCCTCGACCCTCGGCGCCCCCAGTGGGGCGCCTTCGGCGCCCTGCTCAGGGCGCCTCCGGCGCCCTATCCAGGCGCATTTTGGCGCCCCCCTTCGGGCGCCTTCGGCGCCCCCCTGGCTGCGCCAGGGGGGGGCGACGCCCCCCCTGCCCCCCCCCGTTCCGCCGCGCCTGCACGGAGAAGCCGTTACACAGCTCCGTAGTGCGAAAATAGAGTGACGGACTCGCCGTACTCTGCACTCCGTCGGAAGACTCACAGGGCAGATACGGACCGCCGTACTTGGCTCCGTACTCGTCTCTGATTTCTTACAGTGCAGAAGCTCAGGTAACACAACTTGTTTGAAGTAAATTTCAGAATCTTTGACTATTTCTTCAATAACCCCAAGATCACGATATATCCTCTTATGACTAGTATGGGCGGGGTGATAAACAACTTAATCACAATAGGTAACTATAGAACCGACACAGAACAACTGGGTTTGCATTTGAAAAAAAGTACTTGGGTAAAACAAAGCCATCATCAAGATTGGGATACTCAGGGCACTTGATTTCAAGAAGTCCAACACCAAGACAGTCACATCTCACAAATCCATCAGGAGAAGCACCAATAAAAGGATGATTGGGAGGAATGAACAAACCGGCATCTCGAACTTTAAAATTAGTGTGAACAGCATTCATTTTATCAGAGTACCAGTCTCTGACTTAAGGCTCAAGATCTTTACCGCGCTTCATCCAATAACCTTCATAGGTATTATGAAAAGGGTAACAAATCATTTTCAAAACTGTTAGTGAGGGTTGTGAAAGATCTCTAGTCCTCAAAACTTGATACATAACAGAAGCAGTAATACGCCCAGCCCACAAATGGGTGCTTGCTTGTTTGCAGGTAAGAAATTTAATTTCCTTTGATTGATCAAGCGTTACCACAACAGAGTTGAAAACTTCAGAGGCCTTAGACTTGGTCTCATATTTTTAGGACGAACCGTTTAAAAATGGCAGGACGGCAAAGTTGTACAAACAATTTTTTTTCCCAATTTTTGACCCCATGGGATTGTATTTCAACCTACAATACCATTTACAATGTCCCATGCCATCCAGGGTCACTCGGTGTGAGAGCACCGCGATCCAAAAGACTTGAAATCGAATTCGTAGCTCCTCATCGCCTGGGAGGATTCAGGGTAGGTAAGGGACATTGTGAATGGTATTGTAGGGTGAAATACAATCCCATGAGGTCAAAAAGTTAAAAAATTGGGGGAAAAAACTTTTGTTTAACTTTGCTACCCTGCCATTTCTAAACGGTTCGTCCCAAAAATATGAGATCAAGTTCATTGGATTCCTTGGCTCATTTTCTACGAGATTGACCTTACGCGAGGCCTTAAAAACTATATTAAGACCATTTCCCCAAGATTTGGGACTTTTTAGGTAATTTTCGGCGTTTTTTTGCTATTATCTCCTAAACTATGAGCCGTAGCTCAAATCCCAGGCCAGATTTGGATTCCTTGATGAATTTTACGTCAGATAAACCCCACGGCGACCTTTTGGAGCGAAAACTCTAGACATAGTTCAAAATACCCAAATTCAATTCGCAAAACCTAAAAATATGGATAAATTGCTCCAGTTTGGCCAATAAATTTTTGCCGGACCTGGTACTCCGGCTTCTAGCATCCCTCTAGAGCACTAACACTCGCACCAAATATCAGCCAAATCGGAGAGATGAAATCCAACTCTGTCATGTCTTAAAATTTTTTGCTCAAAGTTAATACTTTTCACTTCAGCAAGCGGACACTCCTTTAGAGCAGGGGGCAACCAAGCATTTTCCTTAGAGGTACAAGCTAAACTTTATTTTCTTGATGATCCTATTTCTAAATCATACAAAACAGCAACAACATGAGAGCAAAAACTACCACGACTAGCTTTACAAGTGCACCACCCAGTCAAAATGTCACAATAGTCATCAAGGAGGACCCATGAATGCAGAGGAGTCTCATTAAATGATTGTGAATGTTTCACCCTTCCAAGGCATAGTAGCTTACCCGAGAGAAGCTTGAGGAAATAAATCTTTTGGACAAATCCACTTGGAACGAATGTGTATGCCTCTGTGGCTTTATACGAGCACAGCTGTCTCATAGTGACAGAATGAGTAGTATGGAAAAGGTATTAAAAATTTGAGCAATATTAATATCAGGAACTACGTTAACATCACATGTAGTAGAAGTCAAGTCTACCTCAAAAGGATCGACACCATCACACATGAAGATTAAATTACTGTACTGCTTCAAATCAGGGCCACTCAGACTCTTGGTATATCCTTTTTTAAAAAGAGCCATACTGCACAGTGCAAGAGTACTTACAGACTATCAAGACTAGAATGTGACTAATAACAGTTTCAATGGTGAAATATTTACAAAAGAGACAGAGGAAGAAGAAGGCAGAATAACAGTTTACAAACTACTCACACGTTGCATTTCTTTTGAGCAGAGGCCCAGATGCTGCAAGAAATGTGAAAACATTGAATTAACAATTTAATTGACAGAGAACTACAATAAAATAAAATGATGGTCGGTCTTCATTTGAAGGAAATTGCAGAGATGCACCTCTTCCTGAAATGAAACAAACATCTTCATGAGTCAAACCAGAGCGCGTCTTGCTGATGTCGCAAAGGAGAACGGATCTGGATCAAGACTCAACTAACCGTTGCAAGGGCTTGAAAACGAGCCCCTCTCCGAGGTGACCAACACTATCTTCCTGCATTTTGCCTCCTACCTCTTAAGGAAAAAATCTAGAAAAGAGAGATGATACAACATCAGCGTTTATCTTTGTCTTGACGTTTGTTGTTGTTCGAAGCATCACTTCTCACGCGTGTATGATGTTTATTAAATGGACTGATATAAAATAATATGCTTAAAAACAGGGAAAACCAAGTGAAACGAAGACTAAACAACGGAAAGTGGGGGAAAACGGAGGAGAAAAGTCATTTAGAGACACTACAGGCACCTAAATGGCCGGTAAGAGCCTTCGTGGGTCAGGTTTACGCTCGAATAATTGATAAAACTTTGGTTTGGTGGCCTGTCAAAGGCTTCAGAACACACGCCGAAACAATAAAATTCATCTGAAATCCATCTAAAGGCGAAAGAAACGCCGCAGTACCGCAGCCTGCCCTCCAGCCGGCACCTCAGACCCACTCTCTACGACTAATTACGGACAAATTACGACGCCCAACGCCCAAAATCCACATTTCAATTTTATTTCTATCATTTCTGAGCATATTTAATGTCAGTTTGCCTTCAACATCGCCAAATTAGTCCAAAAACCCGCACCAGTAAGCCACTTACCTGTATACTCCCATAGGAGCGCGCGCTGGACTGGCCCCAAGATGGCCGCCGCCCCCACAGCCGCCGCTGAGTGCATACCACCTATTGCAAGAAGGGGCCCTAAGTGCCCCTTAAGGGGGCCCGTCCGGCCCCCAAAACCTCCCCGTTTTTTTTAGGGGTGGGGGGGGAGAGAGGCTGGGGTTACCCAGCCAGTCCACCCGGGCCAGTCCGTCCCTGGTCACCACCGACTTTCTTCGGGGGCGCCGCATCACCGTCCTGAACCACCCTGCCAACAGCCTAGACCTCAACCCTATCGAACACATGTGGGACAAGGTCGGCAGGACGTTGAGGGGGACTCCCCATCAGCCCGCCACCCTGGAGGAGCTCCGAGCAGCGGTCGAGGCGGCGTGGGACAATTTCGACATCGGCAAGATAAACAAGCTCGTCGAGTCGATGCCGCGCCGCAATGCCGTTGTGCGGCGAAGCAGAGATGGAAGGAGTTACCCTTCAAGGCACGTTAATGTTTTTTTTTTTTTTTTTTTTATTAAAAGTGTTGCTTGTTTTAATTTTATTTATTGTTTCTTTTCCTTTATTTTCCACGCGCTAAGTTTGTTTCTGTTTAGTTTTGAGCAAAGGTGCGACAATCTATGATAGTTTATGGCACTTGGTTTATTTGCAAGTCCCACCTGGTCACATGGTTAATTTGCAGGTCAGAATTTGAAAAAGTTAATTGTTACTTAATATCTTATTTTTCCCTGGCTAATGAATGATTGGTTTTCATTTTTTAGAGATAATTTCGTGTTTTTGTGTTGTTGCAGAGTCACAGAAATGTTATATTTCTTACGAATGTAAATTTCGTACTCTCAAAAATTGCCAAAGTTTTATGTTCCTTAACACTGTAAATCAAAAGGTCAGACATCTTATATAAGGTTGGCCCTATAAGGGGTGAGACATAACTGTCTGACCGAAAAAGGGTGATACTCCAATGTATGACCGAAAAATGGTGATATTCCAATGTACGACAGAAAAAAGGTGATACGTGCGATGTACGACCGATAAAAGTGTGATACACCGGTAAAGGATGATACTTTTATAAGGAATTCAAGGGCCATCCCCACTGATGTCTGACCTTTTTTCGGTCATACATTGGAGTATCACTTTTTTTGGGTCATACATTTGTGTACGACTTTTTTTCGGTGAGACTTTGTGTATCACCGAAATTTGGTCAGATGTCTCACCACTTGATTTGTAGTGAATGTCCTGTTCTTTTACTATGTTCTCACGGATTGATTAATGACGAGTGTCAAGTTGGCCAACGGGCCAGCCAACCAACCGTCTCAGCATAATCGACATTGACTATACCAGCCAACCAACCAACGGCCCAGCCAACGTAGCCAACTTTTTACACTCGCTTCTCAGAGTTGGTCCGAGGGTCTTAAATGAAGGTCTAGGGACAGGACAAGACCCACCGCACCGGACTTCTCCGACGGTCTTAAAGGGTTGTCTGGTGACGCGACTACGCGGCCCGCCCACCGGAAGTGCTGTGGGGACGCAGCCCCAAAAAGTCTCAGCCTCCAAACATGGCCGCGGGCGCTACGCGCTCGCGCCCGTCCGCCGCGCCCTCGACGGCAACGTCCCGAGGACGTCCAGCTCGCGCCCGGCCCGCCGCGCCCCGCGGCCCTCTCTGCCCTGCTCGTCTATTTTAGCTACAGCCGCGGGCTGCGTGTCATCGTCAGCACCATAATGTCGTTAACGTTCTCGCGATTCGCATTAGCTCCATGTCTTTCCGTTTCCTTCTCTGATCCACATTTTCTTTGATTTCAGATTGATGCATTGCTTGTTGACAAACCTGGGCAACGGAACCGAATGCTGAAAATTGACAGGGATATGCTAGGGTGGCTTACCAAGTTTCTCCTGGAATTCAAGGAGGAAACGAAAATTTTAGAAGGGAATGACCACCCAACCCTCCCATTCGTCCTTCTGGTAAGCAGCGCTCTGCGACCACTGTGAGCCGTCGTTTGACGACTGCACCCACCTCACGCTCCTCAAAGAGAGATGCCAGCGATTTCTGGATATGAAGTTCAAGCCTAGTATCAAGGCAAAGGTGGCTACTTTTTTATGGCCAGATTATAAGGACCTGACAATGTTGCCAGATGATGAAAAGCAGGAGGTTAGTTTTTTTAATTGCTCGTCGATTACAAATAGGTATTTGGCTGAGCGATAGCGAAGCCTATTACTTCACTGATCAGATTTGGCTCCTGTCTGTCTGTTTGTCTGTCTGTCTGTCTGTAAGCACGATAACTCAAAAAACAAGTTGAGATATCGAGCTGAAATTTTTACTGTAGCTTCCTTGCCCCAAAAGCTCGGTCGAGTTCGAAAATGGGCATTCTAGCTCAAAATTTGACACTGTAAAAAAAAAAGATTCACATTTTTAAAACAAAAAAAAAAAAAATCCTTATCGAAATTTTTTTTAGCGTTCTAAGGGGTAACTTGGCGAGTTGCGACCTTTGGACGAAAATTTCGTCCGTTTGCCCGTATCTCTCACCGTTTAGTCGCTACTGCGTGACTAAAGGAAGAAAAGTCCTTAAAATGCATGTTGGGTGTCGTTTCCGGGGTATTTCGACGAGTTGCGACCCTGTGGGCGAAAATTTCATCCGTTTGGCCGTATCTCGCACTGTTAAGCCGCTGCAGCGTCAAATTTCGACAAAAAGTCCTTAATATACGCTTAGAGTTGTGTATTTCTCAGATTTTCGCTTATCACAGACTAGCATATCGCCGGAACCGTCTGCATCGAGTGAAATTTTTGCGTCCACTGTTCCGTTATTTAAAGCGTATTTTTTAATGGCATCCTAATCTATACTGACAGCGCCGCAGGTTTAGGTATATGTACGCAGGCGCGTCGCAGCGTAACAGTGTTTCGGGAGATATAACGAAGCCTGTTACGCGAGACGTGGTCTGGCGTACATCTACCTAGTACTAAAATTAGTAATGGCGTATGTTTTTAATAGTTTGTGGCCAAGGTGCGCCAAATTATCGGTGCGGTCGAACCCGCTGCTGACGACGTGGTGCATGGTGAAGCCGCTACCCGAACCCTCCCACCGCCAAAAGTTCCACGGCTGGATAAATATTTAAAATTCAGGTAGATGTACGCCAGACCACGTCTCGCGTAACAGGCTTCGCGATATCTCGCGAAACACTGTTACGCTGCGACGCGCCTGCGTACATCTACCTAGGCCTGCGGCGCTGTCAGTATAGATTAGGATGCTATAAAAAAAAGATTTAAGTAACGAAACAGTGGACGCCAAAAAATTTCACTCGTGCAGACGGTTCTGGCAATATGCTAGTCTGTGATAAGCGAAAATCTGAGAAAAATACAACTCTAAGCGTATATTAAGGACCTTTTTGTCGAAATTTAACGCTGCAGCGGCTTAACGGTGCGAGATACGGCCAAACGGACGAAATTTCCGCCCGGAGGGCAGCAGCTCTCCGAAATACATAGGAAACGACACCCAACATGCATTTTTGGGACTTTTCTTCCTTTAGTCACGCTGTAGCGGCTGAACGGTAAGAGATACGGCCAAACGGACGAAATTTTCGCCCAAAGGGTCGCAACTCGCCGAGTTACCCCTTCAGAAAACTGTAAAAAATATTTATTTAAAAAATTATTTTTTTAGAAAATGTAAGTTAATTTTTAACGGTGTCAATTTTAGCTAGAATGCCCATTTACGAACTCGTCCGAGCTACTTATGTAAAGAAGCTACTGTAATAAGTTCAGGTGGATACCTCAACCTGTTCTCGAGTTATCGTGCTTACAGACAGACAGACAGACAAACAAACAAACAGACAGACAGACAGACAGACAGGAGCCAAATCTGATCAGTGATTAATCTTCGCTATCGCTCAGCCAATAAGGACGACCTGGCAATGATATTTACATAGATTTGTTTTTTCCAGCAGCTCCCTATCTTTGGCTCCATCAATCTTTGAAACTGTGCAAGTTTTATTTATTTTTAACCTAAAATATGATGATGGACTGTCAAAAATATGCTTGAAAATATGACTACTCTGTACATTTAAAACTTAACAATTGGATGACTCATTTGGGAGATTTGGAGTTAGAAAGAAAGAAGACTGTCTCTCACTTTAGATCTAGTTAGCCTTCTTTTGACGGCATATTGTAGTACCAATAATCCTTCAATAATACCGATAATACTTCAATAATACCGATAATAATAGTACTCCGTACACGGCTCAGGAGAGTCAGCCCCCCCTCGGTCAAAAGCGCGCCGCCAGCGCTCCGCGCCGCCGACTCGCCCCAGAGCTGGCGCGTTCTACCGCATCCGCAGCACCGTGGAGTAGAGCGAGTATGATCGGCTCATGATCTGTGAGGGAAGAATGACCTGCAGGTAAGTCGCGCGCACTGCCCTCATCAGTTAAACTGGGGTCCTGTCGATTGCGGACATACCTGGGTAGCCGAGGCTAGGGTCTGGTCGATTGCGGGAAGAAAGGGGGATTATGCGGGAAAAAGGGAAATTGTCGATTGGCGGACAACCCCTGGGTGGGCACGTTGGGCTGCCTACTTTCAGGTGCTGGCCACTCTCCAATCCGGAAAGGTAGCCAGGAAGAGCGCGAGGCACCATTTTAAAACAAATATCTTAATTAAAGGGAAAAGAGGAAAAGAGGGCGGGAAGTGTCTAAAATATACACTGTATTTACATTCCTGATCGACTTCCGACAACGAGCACTTCGCACTGTGGTTCACCGCCAAAAATTTCCACGGTAATTTCTACGGTTTGTCCTGTTAATTTTTACCAGGTCTGGACCGTTTTTAGTGGGTACGGACGTCCGGTAGTAATGTATGACCGTACTGCCTTAATTTAACTTTAACTTTTTCGAAGTTTGAAGAAACTTAACTACGGAATTGGTCACGGAAAACACCGTATTTTTAAGATGCGGCCGTTCCGTAATCAAACAAAACGGATTTTACCGTAGTATCTGTGGCGAATGGGGTACGGGATTTTTAACAGTGTTGTCAAGCCTCAAAATTATGTTCCCGTTAGAAAATACGGAACGATGAGAAGACAAAATGAAAAGCAGAACTCAACTCCAGAGATCCTACTGTTTCCTTTTTTTTCTGCTGAATGAATGTATTGGTTGCTAAGGTAAGGTAAAAAGGTAAGGTAAAATAAGATAAGGTAAGGTTGATGCATCCACTACCATTACAGTCACAAAACAATTCCCTTGTACGTACAACATTAGCCCTGGGGAAGTAGGCAGCACAACGCGCCCGTCGGGGATGTCCGCAATCGACAATATCCCTTTTTTCCCGCATAATCCTCCCTTTTTTCCTTCGATGTCCGCAATCGACAGTCCAGGTTCCTTCCCCCTCAGGCATGTCCGCAATCGACGTACACTCGTTAAACTTGTAAGAAGCAACAGTCGTTCCCGTGGCGGTGTATTCTTGTAACCACTGCAGAGCTAAAATAAAAGACGGATTGCTAAAGCACCTTAACACAATATGTGGCCACGCTCCCTCCCGCGTTAATTCAAAGGGGACTTTTGTCAAATTTCGCACCAAACTGGTACAACATGTTTTCGGCCCTGCCTGCCTTGCCGGTGCCGCCAGGACCACGCCCCGGTAAGTGGCCGCTACTTATGGTAGTGAACTAAAGATCCCGCCGGGTGCCGACTGACTGCGCGACCCCACCCCCACCGGCGTAGGGGCGTAAGTGACCTGAACTAGGTCATTTCGCTAAAGCGCGAATACCGTGAAAGGTTTCGAAACGCCAACAACGCGAGAAGGTAGCGGGACCCTTATGGTATAAAACCCTCCTGGGTCTGTCCGTAACATTTTCCATCATCACACCGAAGATGCTAGTGAAAGGTTCCGAGCGGCGACTGACTCGTTTGAACCGGGCGCGCAAAATAATGGCGCCAGCCGGCCGGGAGCTGTTATAGTGCGTTCCCAGCCGCGGCAGCGCTGCGAGGGCTGTCACCGGAGAATGGCAGACGTCAAGCGACACGAGTGGCCAGGCCATGACCGGTAGGTGGGTGTAGAGTAGGAGGCCGAGCACACTGGTCGGAAACCAGGAAAAGCTGGCAAAAATTAATTTTCTGAAGTCGTGAAGTAGTGTTTTCGGGCACAAGTGACAGTTTCTACAAAGTCTTAAGAACTAATTTCAGTAGTCGAAACGTTTAAATTCGAAATAGATTACTAGATAGATGTACGCCAGACCACGTCTCGCGTAACAGGCTTCGCGATATCTCGCGAAACTCTGTTATGCTGCGACGCGCCTGCGTACATCTACCTAGGCCTGGGGCGCTGTCAGTATAGATTAGGATGCCATAAAAAATACGCTTTGAGTAGCGAAATAGTGGGCGCCATTAAGTTTAACTTTGTGCAGACGGTTCCGGCGATATGCTAGTCTGTGATAAGCGAAAATCTGAGAACTACACAACTCGGAGCGTATATTACACTGTAAATCAAAAGGTCAGACATATCTTGCCCTATAAGGGGTGAGACATAACTGTCTGACCGAAAAAGGGCGATACTCGAATTTATGACCGAAAATGGTGATATTCCAATGTACGACCGAAAAAGGTGATACTTTCGATGTACGACCGATAAAAAGATACACCGGTAAAGGATGATATTTTTATTAGATAGATGTACGCCAGACCACGTCTCGCGTAACAGGCTTCGCGATGTTTCGCGAAACACTGTTACGCCGCGACGCGCCTGCGTACATCTACCTATTCGCGGCGCTTTCTCCGTCCAGTTTCCGCTCTAAAAATTAGGATGCCATATTGTCGAAACTTATTTGAACCCCTTGTCGTCAAATCAGGGAACGCCATTGAATTACACTGGAAAGGACCGTTCTGACGTTGTACGGGAAAGGGTAGTTCAGGATTGTAGATAAAAGTTAGAACTTTTGAGTTATGCCCCTTGCTGACTGGTTCAAATACGATCTGCACAATAAATCAGTTGGCACCATTCAATTGCACTCGTGCAGACGGTTCCGGCGATATGCCGATCTGATTAATACACTTTTTACGCGCGTATTGGCGACTTCTTGTCCAAATTTAACGCTGTAACAGCAAAACGGTAAGAAATACGGCCAAACGGACGAAATATCCGCCCAAAGGGTCGCAACTCGTCGAAATACCTCGGAAACGACACCTAACATGCATTTTTAGGACTTTTCTTCCTTTCGTCACGCAGTAGCGGCTAAACGGTAAGAAATACGGCCAAACGGACGAAATTTCCGCCCAAAGGGTCGCAACTCGTCGAAATACCTCGGAAACGACACCTAACATGCATTTTTAGGACTTTTCGCCCTGAAGTCACGCAGTAGCGGCTGAGCGGTAAGAGATACGGCCAAACGGACGAAATTTTCGTCCATAGGATCGCATCTCGACGAGTAACCCTTCAGGACACTGTAAAACAAAAAAATGTACTGCTTCCCGCCATGCCAGCGCCATTGTTTCCCGCGCGCTCGGTTTGAATGCGCCGCAAGCGAAGAAAATCGTTACGGGCACGCCATGTGTGGGTTCGAAGGGCCTATTCGGCTGCTACGTTTTCGCGCAATCGGCAGTCGGCTACGATCAACGGTAGTCATACACGAGGGGCATAACCCTGTACGAATCACGCCCTAGATCCCAAGGGGGCTGGGGAGGGGTTGTCAACGAGTCGGATGGTTAGTTGGCTGGAGCGAAGCTTTGAAGCCTATTACATGCCACTCTGGAGTGCTAAAAGTTCACAATGTGTGTGTGTGCGGTGTGTAAAAATCTGTCCGCACGATAACTTCAAGAACGAGTTGAGATATCGAGTTGAAATTTTTACCTGTAGCTTCTTGCCCAAAAAGCTCGGTCGAGTTCGAAAATGGGCATTCTAGCTTCAAAAATTGACACCGTTAAAAATTAATTATACATTCGAAAAATAATTTTAAAATAAATATTTATTTTTCAGTGTTCTAAGGTAACTCGGTACTATGAGTTGCGACCCTTTGGGCGAAAAATTTTGTCCGTTTGACCGTATCTCTTTACCGTTTACCGCTACTGCGTGACTAAAGGAAGAAAAGTCCTAAAACTGCATGTTAGGTGTCGTTTCCGAGGTAATTTGACGAGTTGCGTTCCTGTGGACGGAAATTTCGTCCGTTTGGCCGTATCTCGCACCGTTTAGCCGCTGCAGCGTCAAATTTCGACGAAAAGTCATATATATACGCTTAGAGTTGTGTTTTTCTCAGATTTTCGCTTATCACAGACTAGCATATCGCCGGAACCCTCTGCACGAGTAAAATTTACTTGCGCCTACTGTTTTGTTACTCAAAGCGTATTTTTTATGGCATCCTAAACCATACTGACAGCGCCGCAGGCCTAGGTAGATGTACGCAGGCGCGTCGCAGCGTAACAGTGTTTCGCGAGATATCGCGAAGCCTGTTACGCGAGACGTGGTCTGGCGTACATCTACCTAGTACTTACCCTTGAGAGTCACCACACAACCGGGCGTCGTCACCGGCGGCGCGGTTAGCGCCCGCCGGTGGGCCCGAACGCAGGTGGTAACCGAGAAAAGGTGCGAAAAGTGAGAAGAAACTTTGAACACGATGCGCCTATGTTTCCTCTCGCCGCACAGGACTGCCACCGCGCTTGCCGTGACTGTCAGGACATGTACTTTTATTTTAGGAGGGTCCGGGGGTATCGATTTTTTTTTGGGACAGCCTACCCTACGCCCGTGGGGGTGGGGTCGCGCAGTCGGCACCCGGCGGGATCTTTAGTTCATACTCTAAGTAGCAGCCACTTACCGGGGCGTGTTCCCCTGGCTGCAATTCGTCCAGGCACAGGAGGGCCGGGAAAACATGAAGCGGCTACGTGTTTGGCGCGAAATTTGACAAAAAAATTTCGTCAGCGAGGCGCCTTCCATGGTTCCGGGCTGTCGAGCAGCGCTCAAATTCCTGCGTACAGTGATATTTCTCTGGTATTGACTCCCTTCCTAAAAACACCAATCGGGTATAGCTCATTTCTTTTGGGACAGCCTAACGCGGGCGTGTGACGACAGGACACCTTGGGCCACGTCCTGGAACAGTCCGAGGGTGAGGTTGGTGAAGCGGGCCGCCGTGATGGAACAGGGGCTTCTGGGCGCGCAGGGGCAGCAGCGTTGCTGGATGCGGCCCAGCCTGGCGTCCCCGCCAGTGAGTGTCGGGTTGAAGGACTCGTAGCTCGCTGAGGCAAGGCGCATCGACTGAGGGAGGAAGGGCAGGCCTCATCGTAAAATCGTTGCTCAATAGAAGAACACGCACCGTTAACGCTGTGCCAACTTTTGTTGCCAGAATATTTGCGCTTCACTGTTAAAAATAATTGTCAGTTGACGACACTGCCCGTGATGGCTGTATGTTGTTGGTTTACAACAATATTTGTTTTATTTGTATGAGTGACAAAAGACTTTCTATTTGAACCGTATTCGTCTATACCGAAATGAGAACTTATCAGCATGTTGTAACTTTACAACAATATTGTAGTTAAGTTTGTTAACAACACATGTCAGTTTTTCCAATACAACCAACATTGTTATGTTGGCTTGGGAGCACGCACGTTTCCAACTGAAAAATGTGTTGCAGAAAATTTTAAGAATATTGTTAGGATTACAACATGCTCGT
>JAWJED010000023.1:640098-786915 GCA_033675135.1 Frankliniella intonsa | reverse complement strand
ATTTCTGAGCATATTTAATGTCAGTTTGCCTTCAACATCGCCAAATTAGTCCAAAACCCGCACCAGTAAGCCACTTACCTGTATACTCCCATAGGAGCGCGCGTTGGACTGGCCCCAAGATGGCCGCCGCCCCCACAGCCGCCGCTGAGTGCATACCACCTATTGCAAGAAGGGGCCCTAAGTGCCCCTTAAGGGGGCCCGTCCGGCCCCCAAAACCTCCCCGTTTTTTTTAGGGGTGGGGGTGGGGGGGGGGGAAGAGAGGCTGGGGTTACCCAGCCAGTCCACCCGGGCCAGTCCGTCCCTGGTCACCACCGACTTTCTTCGGGGGCGCCGCATCACCGTCCTGAACCACCCTGCCAACAGCCTAGACCTCAACCCTATCGAACACATGTGGGACAAGGTCGGCAGGACGTTGAGGGGGACTCCCCATCAGCCCGCCACCTTGGAGGAGCTCCGAGCAGCGGTCGAGGCGGCGTGGGACAATTTCGACATCGGCAAGATAAACAAGCTCGTCGAGTCGATGCCGCGCCGCAATGCCGTTGTGCGGCGAAGCAGAGACGGAAGGAGTTACCCTTCAAGGCACGTTAATTTTTTTTTTTTTTATTAAAAGTGTTGCTTGTTTTTAACTTTATTTATTGTTTCTTTTCCTTTATTTTCCACGCGCTAAGTTTGTTTCTGTTTAGTTTTGAGCAAAGGTGCGACAATCTATGATAGTTTATGGCACTTGGTTTATTTGCAAGTCCCACCTGGTCACATGGTTAATTTGCAGGTCAGAATTTGAAAAAGTTAATTGTTACTTAATATCTTATTTTTCCCTGGCTAATGAATGATTGGTTTTCATTTTTTAGAGATAATTTTTGTGTTGTTGCAGAGTCACAGAAATGTTATATTTCTTACGAATGTAAATGTCGTACTCTCAAAAATTGCCAAAGTTTTATGTTCCTTAACACTGTAAATCAAAAGGTCAGACATCTTGCCCTATAAGGGGTGAGACATAACTGTCTGACCGAAAAAGGGTGATACTCCAATGTATGACCGAAAAATGGTGATATTCCAATGTACGACAGAAAAAAGGTGATACGTTCGATGTACGACCGATAAAAGTGTGATACACCGGTAAAGGATGATACTTTTATAAGGAAATCAAGGGCCATCCCCACTGATGTCTGACCTTTTTTCGGTCATACATTGGAGTACCACTTTTTTTGGGTCATACATTTGTGTACGACTTTTTTTCGGTGAGACTTTGTGTATCACCGAAATTTGGTCAGATGTCTCACCACTTGATTTGTAGTGAATGTCCTGTTCTTTTACTATGTTCTCACGGATTGATTAATGACGAGTGTCAAGTTGGCCAACGGGCCAGCCAACCAACCGGCTCAGCATAATCGACATTAACTATACCAGCTAACCAACCAACGGCCCAGCCAACGTAGCCAACTTTTTTACACTTGCTTCTCAGAGGTGGTCCGAAGGTCTTAAATGAAGGTCAAGGGACAGAACAAGACCCACCGCACCGGACTTCTCCGACGGTCTTAAAGGGTTGTCTGGTGACGCGACTACGCGGCCCGCCCACCGGAAGTGCTGTGGGGACGCAGCCCCAAAAAGTCTCAGCCTCCAAACATGGCCGCGGGCGCTACGCGCTCGCGCCCGTCCGCCGCGCCCTCGACGGCAACGTCCCGAGGACGTCCAGCTCGCGCCCGGCCCGCCGCGCCCCGCGGCCCTCTCTGCCCTGCTCGTCTATTTTAGCTACAGCCGCGGGCTGCGTGTCATCGTCAGCACCATAATGTCGTTAACGTTCTCGCGATCGCATTAGCTCCATGTCTTTCCGTTTCCTTCTCTGATCCACATTTTCTTTGATTTCAGATTGATGCATTGCTTGTTGACAAACCTGGGCAACGGAACCGAATGCTGAAAATTGACAGGGATATGCTAGGGTGGCTTACCAAGTTTCTCCTGGAATTCAAGGAGGAAACGAAAATTTTAGAAGGGAATGACCACCCAACCCTCCCATTCGTCCTTCTGGTAAGCAGCGCTCTCCGCGACCACTGTGAGCCGTCGTTTGACGACTGCACCCACCTCACGCTCCTCAAAGAGAGATGCCAGCGATTTCTGGATATGAAGTTCAAGCCTAGTATCAAGGCAAAGGTGGCTACTTTTTTATGGCCAGATTATAAGGACCTGACAATGTTGCCAGATGATGAAAAGCAGGAGGTTAGTTTTTTTAATTGCTCGTCGATTACAAATAGGTATTTGGCTGAGCGATAGCGAAGCCTATTACTTCACTGATCAGATTTGGCTCCTGTCTGTCTGTTTGTCTGTCTGTCTGTCTGTAAGCACGATAACTCGAGAACGAGTTGAGATATCGAGCTGAAATTTTTACTGTAGCTTCCTTGCCCCAAAAGCTCGGTCGAGTTCGAAAATGGGCATTCTAGCTCAAAATTTAACACTGTAAAAAAAGATTCACATTTTTAAAACAAAAAAAAAATCCTTATCGAAATTTTTTTTAGCGTTCTAAGGGGTAACTTGGCGAGTTGCGACCTTTGGACGAAAATTTCGTCCGTTTGCCCGTATCTCTCACCGTTTAGTCGCTACTGCGTGACTAAAGGAAGAAAAGTCCTTAAAATGCATGTTGGGTGTCGTTTCCGGGGTATTTCGACGAGTTGCGACCCTGTGGGCGAAAATTTCATCCGTTTGGCCGTATCTCGCACCGTTAAGCCGCTGCAGCGTCAAATTTCGACAAAAAGTCCTTAATATACGCTTAGAGTTGTGTTTTTCTCAGATTTTCGCTTATCAAAGACTAGCATATTGCCGGAACCGTCTGCACGAGTGAAATTTTTTTGCGCCCACTGTTTCGTTATTTAAAGCGTATTTTTTATGGCATCCTAATCTATACTGACAGCGCCGCAGGCCTAGGTAGATGTACGCAGGCGCGTCGCAGCGTAACAGTGTTTCGCGAGATATCGCGAAGCCTGTTACGCGAGACGTGGTCTGGCGTACATCTACCTAGTACTAAAATTAGTAATGGCGTATGTTTTTTAATAGTTTGTGGCCAAGGTGCGCCAAATTATCGGTGCGGTCGAACCCGCTGCTGACGACGTGGTGCATGGTGAAGCCGCTACCCGAACCCTCCCACCGCCAAAAGTTCCACGGCTGGATAAATATTTAAAACTAGGTAGATGTACGCCAGACCACGTCTCGCGTAACAGGCTTCGCGATATCTCGCGAAACACTGTTACGCTGCGACGCGCCTGCGTACATCTACCTAGGCCTGCGGCGCTGTCAGTATAGATTAGGATGCTATAAAAAAAAGATTTAAGTAACGAAACAGTGGACGCCAAAAAATTTCACTCGTGCAGACGGTTCTGGCAATATGCTAGTCTGTGATAAGCGAAAATCTGAGAAAAATACAACTCTAAGCGTATATTAAGGACCTTTTTGTCGAAATTTAACGCTGCAGCGGCTTAACGGTGCGAGATACGGCCAAACGGACGAAATTTCCGCCCGGAGGACTGCAGCTCTCCGAAATACATCGGAAACGACACCCAACATGCATTTTTGGGACATTTCGCCCTTAAGGCACGCTGTAGCGGCTGTAGCGGGTAAGAGATACGGCGAAACGGACGAAATTTTCGCCCACTGGGTCGCATCTCGCCGAGTTACCCCTTCAGAAAACTGTAAAAAATATTTATTTAAAAAATTATTTTTTTAGAAAATGTAAGTTAATTTTTAACGGTGTCAATTTTTTAGCTAGAATGCCCATTTACGAACTCGTCCGAGCTACTTATGTAAAGAAGCTACTGTAATAAGTTCAGGTGGATACCTCAACTCGTTCTCGAGTTATCGTGCTTACAGACAGACAGACAGACAAACAAACAAACAGACAGACAGACAGACAGACAGGAGCCAAATCTGATCAGTGAATTAATAGGCTTCGCTATCGCTCAGCCAATAAGGACGACCTGGCAATGATATTTACATAGATTTGTTTTTTTCCAGCAGCTCCCTATTTTTGGCTCCATCAATCTTTGAAAATGTGCAAGTTTTATTTATTTTAAACCTGAAATATGATGATGGACTGTCAAAAATATGCTTGAAAATATGACTACTCTGTACATTTAAAACTTAACAATTGGATGACTCATTTGGGAGATTTGGAGTTAGAAAGAAAGAAGACTGTCTCTCACTTTAGATCTAGTTAGCCTTCTTTTGACGGCATATTGTAGTACCAATAATCCTTCAATAATACCGATAAAACTTCAATAATACCGATAATAATAGTACTCCGTACACGGCTCAGGAGAGTCAGCCCCCCCTCGGTCAAAAGCGCGCCGCCAGCGCTCCGCGCCGCCGACTCGCCCCAGAGCTGGCGCGTTCTACCGCATCCGCAGCACCGTGGAGTAGAGCGAGTATGATCGGCTCATGATCTGTGAGGGAAGAATGACCTGCAGGTAAGTCGCGCGCACTGCCCTCATCAGTTAAACTGGGGTCCCGTCGATTGCGGACATACCTGGGTAGCCGAGGCTCGGGTCTGGTCGATTGCGGGAAGAAAGGGGGGATTATGCGGGAAAAAAGGGAAATTGTCGATTGCGGACAACCCCGGGTGGGCACGTTGGGTTGCCTACCTTACCAGGTGCTGGCCACTCTCCAATCCGGAAAGGTAGCCAGGAAGAGCGCGAGGCACCATTTTAAAACAAATATCTTAATTAAAGGGAAAAAAAGGGAAAGAGGGCGGGAAGTGTCTAAAATACACTCTCTATTTACATTCCTGATCGACTTCCGACAACGAGCACTTCGCACTGTGGTTCACTGCCAAAAATTTCCACGGTAATTTCTACGGTTTGTCCCGTTAATTTTTTACCAGGTCTGGACCGTTTTTAGTGGGTACGGGACGTCCGTAGTACGTATGACCGTACTGCCTTTAATTTAACTTTTTTCGAAGTTTGAAGAAACTTAACTACGGAATTGGTCACGGAAAACACCGTATTTTTAAGATGCGGCCGTTCCGTAATCAAACAAAACGGATTTTACCGTAGTATCTGTGGCGAATGGGGTACGGGATTTTTAACAGTGTTGTCAAGCCTCAAAATTATGTTCCCGTTAGAAAAATACGGAACGATGAGAAGACAAAATGAAAAGCAGAACTCAACTCCAGAGATCCTACTGTTTCCCCCTTTTTTTCTGCTGAATGAATGTATTGGTTGCTAAGGTAAGGTAAGGTAAGGTAAAATAAGATAAGGTAAGGTTGATGCATCCACTACCATTACAGTCACAAAACAATTCCCTTGTACGTACAACATTAGCCCTGGGGAAGTAGGCAGCACAACGCGCCCGTCGGGGATGTCCGCAATCGACAATATCCCTTTTTTCCCGCATAATCCTCCCTTTTTTCCTTCGATGTCCGCAATCGACAGTCCAGGTTCCTTCCCCCTCAGGCATGTCCGCAATCGACGTACACTCGTTAAACTTGTAAGAAGCAACAGTCGTTCCCGTGGCGGTATATTCTTGTAACCACTGCAGAGCTAAAATAAAAGACGGATTGCTAAAGCACCTTAACACAATATGTGGCCACGCTCCCTCCCGCGTTAATTCAAAGGGGACTTTTGTCAAATTTCGCACCAAACTGGTACAACATGTTTTCGGCCCTCCTGCCTTGCCGGTGCCGCCAGGGACCACGCCCCGGTAAGTGGCCGCTACTTATGGTATGAACTAAAGATCCCGCCGGGCGCCGACAGAGCGACCCCAACCCCACAGGCGTAGGGGCGTAAGTGACCTCAACTAGGTCATTTCGCTATAGCGCGAATACCGTGAAAGTTTTCGAAACGCCAACAACGCGAGAAGGTAGCGGGACCCTTATGGTATAAAACCCTCCTGGGTCTGTCCGTAACATTTTCCATCATCACACCGAAGATGCTAGTGAAAGGTTCCGAGCGGCGACTGACTCGTTTGAACCGGGCGCGCGAAATAATGGCGCCAGCCGGCCGGGAGCTGTTATAGTGCGTTCCCAGCCACGGCAGCGCTGCGAGGGCTGTCACCGGAGAATGGCAGACGTCAAGCGACACGAGTGGCCAGGCCATGACCGGTAGGTGGGTGTAGAGTAGGAGGCCGAGCACACTGGTCGGAAACCAGGAAAAGGTGGCAAAAATTAATTTTCTGAAGTCGTGAAGTAGTGTTTTCGGGCACAAGTGACAGTTTCTACAAAGTCTTAAGAACTAATTTCAGTAGTCGAAACGTTTAAATTCGAAATAGATTACTAGATAGATGTACGCCAGACCACGTCTCGCGTAACAGGCTTCGCGATATCTCGCGAAACTCTGTTATGCTGCGACGCGCCTGCGTACATCTACCTAGGCCTGGGGCGCTGTCAGTATAGATTAGGATGCCATAAAAAATACGCTTTGAGTAGCGAAATAGTGGGCGCCATTAAGTTTAACTTGTGCAGACGGTTCCGGCGATATGCTAGTCTGTGATAAGCGAAAATCTGAGAACTACACAACTCGGAGCGTATATTACACTGTAAATCAAAAGGTCAGACATCTTGCCCTATAAGGGGTGAGACATAACTGTCTGACCGAAAAAGGGCGATACTCGAATTTATGACCGAAAAATGGTGATATTCCAATGTACGACCGAAAAAAGGTGATACTTTCGATGTACGACCGATAAAAGATACACCGGTAAAGGATGATACTTTTACTAGGTAGATGTACGCCAGACCACGTCTCGCGTAACAGGCTTCGCGATGTTTCGCGAAACACTGTTACGCTGCGACGCGCCTGCGTACATCTACCTAGGCCTGCGGCGCTTTCCGTCCAGTTTCCGTCTAAAAAATTAGGATGCCATATTGTCGAAACTTATTTGAACCCTTGTCGTCAAATCAGGGAACGCCATTGAATTACACTGGAAAGGACCGTTCTGACAATGTACGGGAAAGGGTAGGGGTTTGTCGATAAATGTCAGAACTTTTGAGTTATGCCCTTGCTGACTGGTGCAAATACGATTCTAATAATAAATCAGTTGGCACCATTGAATTGCACTCGTGCAGACGGTTCCGGCGATATGCCGATCTGATTAATACACTTTTTACGCGCGTATTGGCGACTTCTTGTCCAAATTTAACGCTGTAACAGCAAAACGGTAAGAAATACGGCCAAACGGACGAAATTTCCGCCCAAAGGGTCGCAACTCGTCGAAATACCTCGGAAACGACACCTAACATGCATTTTTAGGACTTTTCTTCCTTAAGTCACGCAGTAGCGGCTAAACGGTAAGAAATACGGCCAAACGGACGAAATTTCCGCCCAAAGGGTCGCAACTCGTCGAAATACCTCGGAAACGACACCTAACATGCATTTTTAGGACTTTTCTTCCTTTAGTCACGCAGTAGCGGCTAAACGGTAAGAGATACGGCCGAACGGACGAAATTTTCGTCCAAGGAGACGCTACTCGCCGAGTTACCCCTTAGGACACTGTAAAAAAATATTTATTTAAATTTTTTTTTTTCGAAAATGTAAATTAATTTTTAACGGTGTCAATTTTTGAGGTAGAATGCCCATATTCGAACTCGTCCGAGCTTTTTAGGTCAAGAAGCTTCAGTAAAATTTTCAAGTCGATATCTGAACTCGTTCTTGAGTTATCGTGCTAGCAGCTACACAGACAGACAGACAAACAGACAGACAGACAGACAGGAGCCAAATCGGATGAGTGAAGTAATAGGCTTCGCTATCGCTCAGCCAATTAGGAAATCAAAGGCCATCCCCACTGATGTCTGACCTTTTTTCGGTCATACATTGGAGTATCACTTTTTTGGGGTCATACATTCGTGTACGACTTTGTGTACGAAATTTGGTCAGATGTCTCACCACTTGATTTGTAGTGTAAGGACTTTTTGTCCAAATTTGACGCTGCAGCGGCTAAACGGTGCGAGATACGGCCAAACGGACGAAATTTCCGACCACAGGATAGTAACTCGTCGAATTACTTCGGAAACGACACCCAACATGCATTTTGAGGACTTTTCGCCCTGAAGTCACGCAGTAGCGGCTGAGCGGTAAGAGATACGGCCAAACGGACGAAATTTTCGTCCATAGGATCGCATCTCGCCGAGTAACCCTTCAGGACACTGTAAAACAAAAAAATGTACTGCTTCCCGCCATGCCAGCGCCATTGTTTCGCGCGCTCGGTTTGAATGCGCCGCAAGCGAAGAAAATCGTTACGGGCACGCTATGTGGGGTTCGAAGGGCCTATGGCTCGGCTACGTTTTCGCGCAATCGGCAGTCGGCTACGATCAACGGTAGTCATACACGAGGGGCATAACCCCGTACGAATCACGCCCTAGATCCCAAGGGGGGTTGGGGAGGGGGTTGTCAACGAGTCGGATGGTTAGTACTTACCCTTGAGAGTCACCACACAACCGGGCGTCGTCACCGGCGGCGCGGTTAGCGCTCGGTGGGCCCGAACGCATGGTAACCGAGAAAGGCGCGAAAAGTGAGAAGAAACTTTGAACACGATGCGCCTATGTTTCCTCTCGCCGCACAGGACTGCCACCGCGCTTGCCGTGACTGTCAGGACATGTACTTTTATTTTAGGAGGGTCCGGGGGTATCGATTTTTTTGGGGACAGCCTACCCTACGCCCGTGGGGGTGGGGTCGCGCAGTCGGCACCCGGCGGGATCTTTAGTTCATACCCTAAGTAGCAGCCATTTACCGGGGCGTGTTCCCTGGCGGCACCGTCCAGGCACAGGAGGGCCGAAAACATGAAGTACGTGTTTGGCGCGAAATTTGACAAAAAAATTTCGTCGCGAGGCGCCTATGGTTCCGGTTGTCGAGCAGCGCTCAAATTTTGCACAGTGATATTTCTCGGTATTGACTTTCCTAAAAACACCAATCGGGTATAGCTCATTTCTTTTGGGACAGCCTAACGCGGGCGTGTGACGACATGACACTCACGTCCTGGAACAGTCCGAGGGTGAGGTTGGTGAAGCGGGCCGCCGTGATGAACAGGGGCTTCTGGGCGCGCAGGGGCAGCAGTTGCTGGATGCGGCCCAGCCTGGCGTCCCCGCCAGTGAGTGTCGGGTTGAAGGACTCGTAGCTCGCTGAGGCAAGGCGCATCGACTGAGGGAGGAAGGGCAGGCCTCATCGTAAAATCGTTGCTCAATAGAAGAACACGCACCGTTAACGCTGTGCCAACTTTTGTTGCCAGAATATTTGCGCTGCTTCTTTGAACGCCAAATTTTGGCACTTTTCTAAAGAAATGCCAAGTTTTCGCCTTTTTTAAAGGCCAAAAATTGGCATTCTTTAAAGGCCCGCGAAAATTCAGCATTAAAAGTAGCCACTAGGTAGATGTACGCCAGACCACGTCTCGCGTAACAGGCTTCGCGATATTTCGCGAAACACTGTTACGCTGCGACGCGCCTGCGTACATCTACCTAGGCCTGCGGCGCTTTCTGTTTAAATTAGGATGCCATAATTTCGAAAATTATTTGAACATTTGTCGTCCAATCGGGGAACGCCATTGAATTGCACTCGACGGGACCGTTCGGGATTGTCAGAACTTTTGAATTATGCCCTTGCTGACTTGTTCAAATTAGAGTTGTATGATCGAAACAATTTCTCGAATTACGAATACCGAATAGTGATCGAAAGAAGTGTTCGATCAGGCTTTGATATTCGAAACAGACATTCGAATGTTTGAATAGTTCGAACTTCTATCAAAATTCGTCTAAATGTTGTCAAATTGATGTAACGAATACCAAAATCATGTTGAGAATAAAAACTACCAACTCCTTAGTAAAATGTTTAAGTGTTTTAGTATAAATTCTGTAAGTATATAGTGCAATAAATAATCGTCACCGCAAAGAAAACACACACGTCTTGTAATGAACAAAATTAGCCAAAAAAACAGTTGTAGAACCTTTTCGAATATTCGAAATCTCTATTCGAACTTTCGAACTATTTGATAGCTGAAGTTCGATTACGAATAGTCTGTATTCGAAACAGAATGTTCGAATTTATTTGAAATTCGATTTCGATCTACTCAACCCTAGTTCAAATACGATTCGAGAAACAAAACAGAGGGCACCATTGAATTGCACTCGTGCAGACGGTTCCGGCGATATGCCGGTCTGATGGGCGCAAATCTGATTAAGACACCATTTACCGGCATATCGGCGACCTCTTGTCCAAATTCAACGCTGTAACAGCAAAAAGGTAAAAGATACGGCCAAATAGACGAAATTTCCGCTCAAAGGGTCTTAACTCGTCACTACCCCGGAAACGACACCCAACAAGCATTTTGAGGACATTTCGCCCATAAGTCACGCTGTAGCGGCTAAACGGTGCGAGATACGGCTAACTCACGAAATTCTCGTCTGAAGGATCGCAACTAGTCGAGTTTTCCTTTAGGACACTGTAAAAAATATATCTTTTCAAATAATTTTTTTGTTCGAAAATGTAAATCATTTTGAACAGTGTCAATTTTTGAGCTAGAGTGTCCAGTTTCGAACTCAACCGAGCTTTTTGGGCAAGGAAGCTACAGTAAAAATTAAACTCGATATCCCAACTTGTTCTCGAGTTATCGTGCGAACAGACACACAGACAGACATACAGACAGACGGACAATTAACTTTTTAGCCCTCCAGTGGCGTAATAGGCTCCGCTTTGCTGAGCCAAAAAATTGGCATTCCTTTAGAAAAAAAAGGCATTCCTTTAGAAAGAGGTCAAAATTTGGCATTAAAAGTAGCCTCAGCGTTTACAGTGCGTGTGTCATCGGGGGCAAGGGAAAGTGGGCTTGAACTTTTTTACAGTGTCGATTTTTCAACTTCGAAAACTTTTACAAGGATTTGCACGTCGAAGAACTGGCATAAACTTTGGTGATGTTTTGAGCACTTTAGAGGACCCTTCACAAACTTTGAGTGAAGTTCTTAAGCGTGGAGGAGGAATTTCGATGGACTTGAGACTCGAAAGTCATGAGCTACGACCTTTGGTGGTGCCCACAGTTTTCCAAGCCTTTTTCCCCTTCCACTCGGTGGTCTTGTCTTTACCGATTCCGCCACGATATCGCCGAAGAAGCAGAAAGTGAAGAGCTGGCAGAAGGTCCAGGATACGTAGACCACGCTGAAGCTGACATCTGCCAGGGCCACCTCCTGCGTCTGGGCGGGGGTCGAGGGGACGTTGTTAGGGCACGGCTGTGACAACTGCAGCAGGTGCCGCCCGGGCCACATGTCTTACCTTGTCCAGCAGACGGAAGAGGGGGGTGCCGAGGCCGAAGATGGCGAAGAACATCTGGAACAGCACGATGGTGGAAAGGATGGACTCAGCCAGCCGGTGCACCCTGGAAGGAGAGAGGGTTAGGGTCGCAGCGCAGGCCAGGACCCGCAGGCGACCCGGGATCGGCCGGCCGGCCAGCCGGCGCAAGCACTGCGGGCCAGTGTTGTCAGAAAAGTATACAATAAGGCGCCCAAACAAATTGGAGGAAACAGGGTTGCATCTGCGCTTCTAACAGGCAACATGTACGCACCTGTGCCGGGGTGCTGCCTAGTAGGCAGGCGCAGATGCAATCCGCATTACTCTGTATGTGTTTTTATGTGTTTGGGCGCCTCTTTGCCTCCTTTTCGGGCAACTCTGCTGCGGGCGAGGCTGCGGGCGGGTGGTTCACCTCGTAATGCGCTGGTGGTAGACGACGCACAGCCGCAGGCGCCGCTCCGCCTCCTCCTGCTCCTCGCTGACCGCGCGCCGCAGCAGCAGCACGAGCACGTCGCACTTGCAGGCAATGTGCAGGCACAGCGTGATCATCAGGCCATCGAAGATACCTGACGAGGGAGGTCCGAGTCACCGCACCGCCTTCATCAATCACTTCATTTTCATTTTTAGCAGATGACACATTCTAGCTAGCCTTAACTTAAATGACAATTACTAAACGTAAGATAATGTATCAGCTAGCTTTTACTCTAATAAAGCGAGTGGCGAGTGTGGCAGAATATTATCACTGAAAATGAACGAATCCTGATTCTCGCTCCTATACGGGCGAGAATTTGAAGGCAATTTCCTTACTCTCTAGAGAGTGAAAATTTTTTTCCTCACTCTATTTGAGAAAGAATTTTGTGATCTCGCCCGAATAAAGTGAGAATTCTTGCTTAAATAAAGTGAGGCTAAGAAATCCTTACTCATATAGAGCGAGGCTAAAAAATATCTCGCTCAAATAAAGTGAGGTTTAAAATTCTCACGCTAAATAAGCAAGGAAAAGTGTCCTTGCCCTTTTCGGGCGAGAATCTGGATTCGAATATTTGCAGTGATACAGGGGGGGTTGTGTCGCCCGCGCGCTCGCTCGCTCGCGCGACATAACTTTGCAGCAGGGACCCGTAACTTAACATAACAAACATCATTTGTTAGTTACAAATTCTATCATAGTCGTAGGTAAAATTTAAAGTTAAGTTAATTAACGTAACCGATAAGAATTGGTTATTCTCTTAACGTTCATGGTGTCATGGTATGCGTTATCGGTTATTGGGTAAAACATTAACGGTTAACAAAGTGTCATCAGGTGCTTGTTTGTTACGTTACGGGTCCCTGCTTTGCAGTTGCCGCTGCCGCAACGGCCGATCAACAATGCTCGCTCGGACCTTTGGACGCTTTGGACTCAGCGACCCGTCCCCTATTAGCTTTAAAATGAAAACCTTACCTATTTTAATTTTTATCGTCCCAACTACCCTCCACCCTCCAGCTTCGACACTCTAGATACAATGAAATTAAATATGCCGATCAACGTAAATTAAAAAAAAACATGAAGCAAAAAAATGTATCATCTGCTTTCAATTCCAATCTGGATTGAATTTTTTTTTTTCTTCCGAAAATAATATGTCCGTTTGCCAAACACTGCGCAAAGTTGCTGCAGTTTCCCGTTCCGTGCGGGAGACGAGTGTGGCAACCCACCTATGACAACGGGGAAGACGAACATCATGACCGCCGTGGCGAAGGCCACGAATAGGTACAGGGGCGTGCTCTGCAAGATGAAGCCGGGTGCCTTGACGGGCAGCCAGTTCGTCTCGGGGTCGAGGCGGATGACGGCCACCACTATGCCGAAGACGGCGGTGACGGTGTTGAACGAGTACACGGTCATGTAGCGGCGCACCAGGCTGGCGCTCCGCCGCTCGCAGCGCTCGTTGAGCGCGCTGGCCTCCGCGGCCACGGGCAGCTCCAGCGGCACGAAGCCCTTCAGGGTCTCGCGCACGGATATGATCTGTGGGCCACTCACTAAAAAGTTCCGACCCGAAGTCAGTGCGAAAACCGCACATCAAAAGTGCAAAAGCTCCAAATCACACTTGGTGGTGCGAAAAGTGCTCTTTTGCTCTTATGAGTGCGAAAGTTGATCAACAAATGCGAAGTCACTAGATGACAGCACCTGTAGGTGCAAAAAGTTTTAACGCTCACCAAGTGCGAAATCTCTCGGTTCTGATTGGTCCAGTAAGTCATATACTATGGGTTGACGCGCGATGTGGTACGTCTTCCAAGACGATGACAATGCCTAAACTCAAATCCCGGGTGGTGTGCAAGGGTCTCGGAGGTGTCTCCAGAAGGGTGACAACCCGTAGGATCAAATGTCGAAGTAAGAAGTCGCGAACACAATGACGAAGGCGCTAGAATCACTCTGGCCTCCAAAATTTCAACGTATCTCCGCCGAGAAGCCCGTGGCGCGTCATGGTACGTCCTCGTACCTCAGTAAATTGATGCCGCGGGCTTTAAGATGCATGACCGATTCTTTCGCCCTCGGAAATGCGAGACTAGCACCGCTAGGAGTGATGTGTTTTCGCACTGCAACAGTGCAAAACTCGCACTGATAAGTGCTAATCCGACCTGGAACTTTTTAGTGAGCACGGGCCGGGCCGGGGCACACACACACACAGACACACACAGGGAAATAAAAAGTTGCCGCAAGCTGCAAGTCAGGTCCCGAGGGGTCCTTCACTAAAAAAAAATCAGTAAAAGATCAGATTTAAATTCAGAAAAGCACCAAGAAAAAATTTGGAAAAAAAAATCAAGAAAAAATCAGTAAATATCACTATGAAAAAAAAAAAACGGCCTACCGGCTGGTAGGAAGGCAGTCGCTTGATTTTGAATATTACTAGGCTATGAACGGTAATTGTCTCGGGAACGACATGCGTATGAAAAGTATGGACAATATGCCAACTGGTAACTGAGGCTACCAATTTTTAATTCCAAATACCGAAAATTAATTGCATTGCAAACTGTTTACTGCCAAACTGAAAATTAATTGCATTGCAATAAATGCAAACACCGAAATCAAATAATGGGAAATGGTCGCAAACTGAAGCTTAGCTTTCTCACGGTAAACCTGGCGTCTTATTTATTTTCTAAAAGGTCGTGAAAATCAAGAAAGAAAAGGAACCTGTCTTCTGTCTTGGTTTTGATAAACCAAGACGCCAGTTTTACCGTGGCTGGTTGCTGGGGGCTCATTTTTATTTTTACTGGCTTTAATTTTAACTGGGTCTTATTGGATATTTGAACTGGCTTTTAATTATCTGAACCGTATTCTTTTCTTTATACTGATCAGAAGTGACTCGTTCTTCACAATTTAAGGCGCTTCGGTTCAAACTTAAATTGAGGATTGAGGGTCCAATCGCAACTTCTTTACTATCTTTACGAGCGAACGTTGTCAAGAGGTTTAACGCGGTGTGAATAGCGGCGCGTATATGGCGCTGGCTTGTATACAATTGGGGGGGGGGGGGGGCTGGGGGGGCACAGCAGCTTGCTGCGCGGAGGCCCTTATGCACATGCACCGCGCGCCGGGCCGGGCCACCTCCTCCAGCTTCTCCCGCCTGGTACAGCGTTGACGCTGTCAGCCGCCCGCCGGACCCGCACACACGCTCCTATATACTAGAGTCTGGCCCTGACCTCGGAGCAGAGCAGACGTGCCTATTTTGCGTGCCATCTGGGGAGCGCCCCTCGGCGACCGACCCCTCGTCGCCCGCCGGGCCGTGCGGCCCCGAGCCGGTGATCCGTGCGCCCCGCTGCAGAACCACATGCGGCTGGAGCCCCAAGGCTTCACGCGAGGATTACAGTGCAGTGAAGTGTCAGTGTGTGTTATCCAGTGCGTGTTTACCCATAAAACCAAGTGCGCCATGTCTGGGAGTGACTAGTGTTGTGTAAATAGTGTTACATAGTGTTGTAAAGTGCCGACACCCCGCCATGTGCCTTACAAGCGCACACACGGCGGTGTGCCACAAGTGCCGGGTGGTCACTGTCCACCCCTCGGCCAAGGCGGCGCTAACGGCGCATGCCCGTCACACTAAGGGCGAGTGCGCCACCATGCGCACCCGGCAGGTGGACCACGAGCGGTACACCACCGAGATAGACAGAGACAATGAGGCCGACATCCTCGGCAGCGCGGTGCGTAAATACCTCGCACCTACGTGCATAGCTGTGCCCGACGATGAGAAGATTGTGGTGTGCAAGGAGTGCTGCAGCGTGCTCCGCTACGCTGTGTCGGACTACAAGGCCGCGGTGCTGCATCACAAGCACTCTCCCGGCGGGGCAACAGCACCAGCACCCTCCTCTACGGGATCCCTTGGGTCCACCAACAAGGTCTGGCTGCAGGCCGCCCGTAACTGGACAGACCAGGGCTCCTTCGCCATCACCTGTGGCTACTGCAGCCACGACATGCAGTACAACAGGGCGGACGCGACCGCGGCCCTCGCCCATCACTTCAGCCGCCTCTGCACCGACCCCTGCCCACTGCGCGGGGCGCCGCT
The DNA here is from genome assembly GCA_033675135.1 of Frankliniella intonsa. NCBI lineage: Eukaryota > Metazoa > Arthropoda > Insecta > Thysanoptera > Thripidae > Frankliniella > Frankliniella intonsa. Next base: position 771,149 of record JAWJED010000023.1, on the reverse strand, counting down.
CCCCACCACGGACGACAAGCTGTCCCTCTCCGCGGCCTTTACGTGGGCGGCCGCCATGGACGACGTGCTGGCCGAAGTACGAGCTGTCCTGGACAGCCCTCTCATGCACACCGGGGCCATGCCTGCGCCCACCCAGGACGACGCGGGGCCGAGCGACAGCCCCGGCAGCCCACACAAGAGACAACGCGAGGACGAGTCCACGCCGCCCTCGCCCACCAAGGCCGCCCGGCAGCTTACCTTCGAGCGGTCCCCGTCCTGCACAGAGAGACCATGCCCGTCACCGCCCCCCCGGGACGCCGACGCCATGGACACCGCGGACCCCGGCGCCCAGGACGTCGGCGGCACCAGCAGCTGCAAGGTGAGTGCAAGTGCGCCCAACACTGTCACACCCACACGCACACGCAAACCACTCACACCGCCACCCATCCACACAGACACCGACTGGGGGGAAAACTTCTTCTCAAAACTCGACGAGTACCAAAAGTGTCTTACAACCCCGCTCACCTGCCGCACCGCGGGGCGCGGCCGGGGCATGATCCTCCAAGCGAAAAGTACGGAGGACTACGAGAAGCTCATAGCCATACTCACAGAAGAAGGGGAGCCCTTCACCACCCAAACCCCGCGCGGCGAGAGAGTCGAGCGCCTGGTCATCAGGCGGCTCCCAATAGGCATCCCGGTGGACCGCGTCTTCGGGGAGCTCGAGGCGGCGGGGCTGCAGCCCCTAAACGTCCGCCGCATCACTGCCTTGGACCGAAAGGCCAGCACGCTGCAGTCCAAGGCCTTGACCGCGGCCATCTGCACCTTCCCCGGGGGGACAAAACTCAGGGAAGTGGCTTCGTCAGCCCCAATGATCTGTCACTGCCTGGTCAAGTGGGAACGATACGACACGAAGGGAGAGCCGGTACAGTGCTACCGCTGCCAGGATTTCTCGCACAGCGCGAAAAACTGTCACAGAGAATGGGCGTGCAAAACATGCGCCGGGCCCCACCCATCAACCAACTGCACGCTCCCAAATCGGTGTGCAAACTGCCATCTTACGCATCGCGCTACGTACAAAGGGTGCAAATACTACATGCTGGCCAAGGAAAGATTAGCGCAGGCTAAAACCAAATCACACCAAGCAAACACAGCCAGCGAGCGCAAACCGGCCCCAAGACCCACGCGGCCCCCAGGCGCACCGCAGCAGGTGGTCCCCCCCAGCCCCCCCTCCCCTCTCCCGGACCCGCACGCCAGCCCGGCCAGCCGGGCCAGACAGGGTGGCCAGCCCGGCCAGACTCCCCCGCCCCCCCCGCCGGCCGTGCGCGACGCGCAGAGTGACGTTCCCCAGACGCCGAAGCAGCCCTCCGCGCCCTCACGCCTCCAACTCTCCGGGTGGATTACTACGCACCGGACGCGCCCGCCTCGTAAACAACAGCCCAGCAACGCCCACTGGGCGACACCCGAAGGCAGAGCACGCATGCGGGCCATCGAGAAGGAAAGTGAGTGGCCGCCCCTGCAGCCTCGGCCGAAATCAGCTGGGAACACCCCGGCCTCCCCCGCCTCCCCCGCCCCCACCACGCCAGTGTGGGGCCCGCCCCCGCCCCCCCTCACTCATGCCACCTATTCCCCCACCCCGGCGGGGCGGGGGGCGAGCCACCCGCTCAGCCAGGTTCCCCGGAGCACCCCTCCCATCCACAGCAATAACGACAATCTCCGGGTCATACTGGACGAAATAGTCATACTTAGCAATGCAATAAGCATACGAAGAATGCCGATACAAGAAATGTTCACAGCAGTCCGCGTACTCCTCCAAGAAGTCGCTAAAACAGAAGACCCAGCGGTGCACCTTTACGCTCTCGCCAAGTTCACCGGATCCCTACTCGCGTAATGGCGTTAAAAATAATATCCCTCAATGCTAACGGGCTGTGTCGGAGGTTGCCCCTCCTCGGGGACCTGCTGTCCGAAACAAACGCGGATGTACTACTCGTCCAAGAAACGCTGCTCAACACTCGCACCCGCGCCAACATCGCGGGATACCAACACTACAAGACACCGAGAGACCCGGACTCCAGGGGCCTCTCCACGTATGTGCGGCACGGCCTGTGCCACGCCCTCCACGAGCGGCCGCGCACGGAGCAAACCGAAGCGCAACTGCTGGAAGTCAGCCTACACACGGGCAGCATCCTCGTCGTGAACACCTACAGGAGCCCGGCCAGCGACGACCTGCACACACCTGACTTTGTCATGCTACTGCGGGCTGGCCCGCAAGTACTCATAGCGGGCGACCTAAATTGCAAGCATGCCTCATGGAGTGACTCCGCCGGCAACAGGGCTGGCGCCCAGCTCTACGCGCTCTCCTTACGGCCTGACTGCTTCATAGTTGCCCCCGACTCTCCCACCCGCACTGACCCCAGGACCGGGCTGCAGTCCACCCTCGATATGGCTCTCGCTAAGGGGGTGAGTCACCTGGTCACGGCCACCACGCTGGACTGCATCGGGTCCGACCACGCGCCCGTGCTCTTTGCAGTGCACACGGCGCCGCGCCTTGCCCCCGCCACGCCCCGCCTGGACTACAACAGGGCGCGTTGGCCTGGGTTCCAGAAACACGTCCAAGAACAGTTAAAGATCCGACGGTTTAATACAGAAGAAGAAATAGACGAGGGCGTATCTACTCTCACCAAGGTCATCCAAGAGGCCACCCACCTCAGCATACCCAAAACAAAAAGCCGTAAGTCCCCGGACAAGCTCCCCCAAGAAATTGCCGCACTCAAAACCCGCAAAAACGCAGCAAAGCGGAGGTGGTGCCGCACAAACAAGGAAGAGGACCGCACGGCCCACAAGTTTCTCCAGCAACAAATGCAAGAACAACTCTCCGCCTGGCGCGAAAAGCAGTGGCACGCCACCCTGGAGAGCTGCAACAACGATCACACCAAAGTCTGGCGCATAGGTAGAGCGCTGAGGGGACAGAGCAACGGAGTGGCCCCCCTGAACACTCCAACGGGCACGCTTGTTCAACCGCGGGACAAGGCGGAGGCGATCAGTCGCCACTTTGAAAGTGTTCACACAACCAACGACCACATGGCCGAAAAACACCACACCGATCAAGTAACACAGGACCTGGCGCGCTACATGGACAGCGAGGCGGCGCAACCCCCACCGGATCTGGCCACTCCAAAAGAAGTTCTTTGCATTATCAAAAAACGCCCCCCGCGCAAGGCGCCAGGCGAGGACACCATCCAAAACATTGTCCTGCAACACTTACCGCGGAAAGGATTAGTGTACCTCACCATGATCATTAATGCCTGTCTTCTGCTCAGTTACTATCCGAAACGGTGGAAGAGGGCCTGCGTCCTCCCCCTCCCCAAAGCAAATAAAGACCACTCGCTCGCACAAAACTACAGACCAATATCACTCCTCAGCGAACTCAGCAAGGTCCTTGAAGCCATCATAAATGTAAGAATGGTCCGCCACCTAAACGAGCACTCTCTCCTACCACCTGAGCAGTTTGGCTTTCGTGCGCGGCTCTCCACTACAGACCAAATCGTCCGCCTCTCAGAATATATCACAGAAGGATTCAACCTAAATATGCACACAGCTGCTGTGCTGCTCGACGCATCGGCGGCTTTTGACACAGTCTGGACCGCCGGCCTCCTCTTCAAGATGGCGCACATGAACTTCCCCCGCTCCACCATCAAGCTACTTCACTCGTACCTAACCGGCAGGACTTTCTTCGTGTCTCTGGAAGGAGAGCGCTCTTCAGAAAGACCAGTGGCCCAGGGCACTCCACAGGGCAGCATCCTGGGCCCCGTACTCTACATCATGTACGTCAGCGACGTGCCCCGCCCCCTGCGGGGGAACCTTGCCTTGTACGCTGACGACACGGCCGTGTACTTCCGCCATGAGAATCTTGGCGTTCTCACCAGAAACCTCCAATCAGCTTTAGACGACCTACTCGCCTACTTCCGGAAATGGCGCCTTAAAATCAATGCCGGGAAAACCGAACCCATTCTTTTCTCGCGCCGCAGAACAGCTGAGGCGGCCGAACACAGGCTACGCATCGACGGGGCCCCACTGGAGTGGAAACCGGCGGCCAAGTTCCTGGGAGTCACCCTGGACAAGAGGCTCAACTTCCAGCGCCACCTTGAAAACAACCTGCGAAAGGCACGAGGGGCCATAAATGTTCTCTACCCACTCCTGAACCGACGCAGCAAGCTGAGCCCAGCGCTGAAAGTCAAACTGGGCAACGCCTACATACGCCCAGTCCTCACATACGCGGCACCGGCATGGGCGGGCCTGCTGTCAGACACGAACCTATATCGCCTACAAGTCATACAAAACAAATACCTCAGACTTGCCACAAACTCTCACCGCCACACCAGCACAGCCAAAATTCACCAAATTGCCAAAACACCAAGAATAGGGTCATTCACCATCGGACTTATCCAGAAATACTACGACAAATGCCTAACTCACCCCCACCCCCTCGTGGCGGGGCTCGGACAGTACACACCTGAAACCACCCATTACCGCATGAAACACAAAATGCCAAAGCACAGACTCTTTCAACTCAATGCATAAACCATAAACCACATTGGCGCACTTGCACTCTGCCGCGTGCAGCTCCCCTCCCCCTCCCCCGGACCTTAGCGGAAAAAGTGTTAGTACCCACGGGGAAAGCGCTCCAGTACGGGTCGCAAGCCTTGGTCCGGGGGCCGTCGGCGCAGCTCCCTCCCTGTGCTATTACCTCTGTAAAATATAAAATATAGCGCCTAAGTTAGCCTAGTTCTCTACTAATGTAAATTTTCATTTCGTTCTGCACCTCAGCCAATGGCCTAATAGACTAACTTGTCCCTGTAAATACTGTATATAGACAAGGAAAAAAAAAAAAAAAAAAAAAAAAAAAAAAAAAAACTACTCATGGCGGGGTTTTTGGGGCACTATAAACGCTCCTTTTTCTCCCCGCAAAGCTTTAGTCACTATCCGCTGCAGCGCCGCTGCCCCTATGTCTTCTAGCTATTTTATTCATGTTTATCGTTAAGACTACCCTACAAGTTAGGATAAAGTGTACGATGTACCGTGGGTCCAAACTGGGACCAACATATGTTTTTAACTGTCAATAACCTATAGATAAATAAATGCGCGCTCCGCGCGCCCGAAACTTGAAACTTGAACTTGAACTCCTATATACTAGCTGGGAGGGGTGGGGGGCTGGGAGTGAGCGCTGCCTGCTGGCTTACTATTTTAACTGGCTGGCTTTTACTGGATACTGGATCAATACGGGGCTTATATTTGAACTGGCTGGCTTTTACTTGATACTGGCTTATATTTTAACTGAGCATTATACCAAACGTAAAAGTCAGTCTGCTCGACTGCCTAAAAACCTACAAAAAAAATGAAGTAAAATCATGAGAATCGGTGCACTCTTGAACGCTCGGGTCAGGTGCGACACACGCCTCGCCTATACTCACCTCCGGCGCGTGGCGCTGCAGGGCCAGCATCTTGACGAGGCAGAGGATGGAGGCGAGCGCGTCCGCCAGCAAGCCGAAAAACTCGAGGTTGTTGCCGTGCTCGCCGAGTGCGAAGTACAGCAGCGGAGGGACGGCCGTCATGAGAAAAGTGCAGGGCAGCACGTACTCCCCCAGGACGCGCGCCACCGGGCCGCGGCCCTCGGGCCACGCGCACACAAAGCGCAGGTAGTGCGCGATCACGTCCAGGGCCTGCAACAGGGTTGCCGGAAAAGTTGGCAATAAGTCGATACCTACAATGCAAAGACACGTAGTTCAACAGGCCTCGGGAAGACTTAACATAATTCTGAACCCCGTTTCTAAACACTCGTACTTCTGAAGCCGTCGGGAAGACTAACGTAGTTTATGGTTAAAAAGATAGGAACTACTTGAGTCTTCCCGACGGCCTCAGAAGTACGTGTGTTTAGAAACGGGGTTCAGAACTACGTTAGTCTTCCCGAGGCCTGTTGAACTGCGTGTCTTTGCATTGTAGGTATCGAAGTATCCCAAACACAGTGGAGTAAAGCGAGCTGCATATGCGCCTGCCTATTAGGCAACATGTACGGACCTGTGCTACGGTGCAAGGCATGCGCCCACGCAGCCCGCTTACACTACTATGTTTGGGCAACTTATTGCCCAGGCAACTGGGTATGCTGTTTCCGGCGGCTTATAGCTCGCGTACCCGATTGCTGCCAACATTACACCACCGAACTGAAAACCAAAATACATTATTTTAAAAGTATGTAGAGTCTCATATACGACTGAAATTGAATTTTAAACCAAGCTTAGCGTTAAGATAGCTAATAAAAAATATTCAAGGGTTTCTTTAAGAATCCTGAAAATTACCGTTAAAATATGAATATTTGTCTTATTTGGAGGGGAAAGACAACACTGATCAATATGGAGCCCAGGAACTTTGAATGATGCTTCTGCTAAGTAGTCTGCGGGGTAACTTTATTTTGGGACAGTTTTGACTTTTCTAAATGTTGTCACGTCGCTCAAAGACCGGCCTTGCCCAGCGGAGGGATGCATCCACGTGTCGAAGCTTAAGCACGGACTCCCCATATTTAAATTCCCTAGACAAATCGACCAGTATATAGAGTTAACCTTATGAACCTCAACATCAATTCATTAGTTGTTGGCTTACAAAGCTTCATGGTGTTCAGAACTAACAGTACTGTCAGCTTTTTTCATAATATCTGAAGTTATACTTTCACTGCTGAAGTGACTAATACTGGAACTGTCATTGAAATTTTAACTGCGGATGGAATTGTGAGAACAGCAGGTCTGTAATAGTGATATTTCTCAAAATTTTCTGAAAAGCAGCGCTCTTTTTTGAAATTTGTTACAGAGCTTTCCTCTTTCCATTTTAACAGGGAAAATATTGTATGTTGATCCGGTGATAGAAAACTTCACATTGTCTTTACCTGATTTTCTTTGTGAACTGGTACTCCTCTAGCAAGGTGTGGTTTAGTGACTCCCTTGTGAACCAGTGCTGCACAAAAAATCAAGGCTAGTTGGTCCAGAAGTTCAGTCCAAACAGTGGTGAGTAGATCAATTTTTTTCCATTGCAACTTTATGGTCTATTTATAACGCATAAATGGAGGTCATGAAACTAGTCTGTCCTTTACTTTTCAGCAAACTCCCCAACAAAGAGTACTAAAAGACATTGGCTTTCAAGCTCTTCATGAGAAGGACAAAGTATGTTAACTGATCGTCACAAAAAATTTTTTTTAAAGACATTGTTATCATTGATAATACTGCACTATAAACTTATTTATTTTTGCTTTCTGTCAACAGTTACAAACTTTGAAGGCGAAAGAACTCCAAACTTTCTTGAGGGAAAAACTTCGCAGGATCTCTGGGCTGAATAAAACTTAATTGTGTGCGGGCTGCAAAATATTACAATTCAAAGCCATGACTTCTAAAAATTGTTTGTAATAATAAAGGCAAGATACCAAGGTTGTTGAGCCTATATTGTAAACATTATATAAAAAAATTAGAAAAATTAATTTTTAGTTACAGTTTAAATTGTCTTTGCTTTTTTTGTTGTCCATGAAAAATGAACAATGTACCACACTTGCTCACACACATGTTGTACTACGCTGTAGTTTTGGTTAGTTTTCATAATCTTCAAAAACACAAACACAACAAAACCATAAAACAAATACAAGCATGGGAACAATTTAGGAGACACTACCAACACAAAATGGAGTATACGAGGGAAATTTCCCTGTGCTTTCCCTTGTTAGGTTGGCAGCAGTCGGGTACGCGCTCTGACGTCACGCGCTTTAAGAATCCGTGATTTAACAGGCAGTTGCCTGGGCCTGTTATTGCCTACTTTTCTGCAACTGGGGGTTGCAACTCAGTCTCAGTTCAGCCGCCTGAAAGTAGGCAAAGTACATGGCAAGTTTCAGCTCCCCGCCTGCGTCCTGCGTGTACCGGGGTGTAGCTCGTCGCCGCCTCCGCCTGCTCAGCCTCCGCCGCCGCTCCCTGTTGGACATCGTCGGGGACCTGCTGGCGGCCGGCGCCGCTCCGCACGTGTTCAGGCGCCATCAGGGTTGCCAGCATCGAGCCGCCGCAATACGCACCCAGAGTGTGCTCAACCCGCACAAAACCGCACCGTAGCAAGTTGTTCTCGCTAGGGATGGAAAAATACCGGTATTTTTAAAACGGCGGGAAAAAAAGACCTGTTTTTCCGGTTTTTATCGAAAAAAAAAAAAAAGAAAAAAATGAGGAAAAACGATTTTTTGACTAATTGGGCTGTGAAGCGGAAGAAGGGGATAAGTCCAAAATGCGCACTTTTCAGGAAATCAAAAAAACTACTTGCACAAAACTTTTTATAAATATTATGATATTAATGGAATGTATTTTTATCAAGTATATTACTGGCACTTTGTATATTTTTAATATCACGTTCCTTCATGGAGATATAGGACTTAGCTCCTTTTGACCATCGTGACATACGGAGACAAGTCAACTTAACTCTTTTTACATAATGAGAATTTAGAGGTATGTCATTGGAAAATTGGCAAAAGGGGATAAGTCAACTTAATTTTTTATGCAAGAGATGCAAAAGGAGCTAAGTCAAAACAACTTATTGTGCATGAGAAAAAAAAAGGAGATAAGTCGATACATTTACTGTTTTCTTAAAGGCGACAATTTTCATGGTCTCTTGTCGCAACACACTTTGGAAAGGCGACTTCTTTTTTTTGTCGCCTCAAAGAAGGCGACATCTGAGATCTTGCCTTAAAACAAGGCAACATATTTGTCGCCATTAAAAATCCAGCACTATTACATTTAAATTAATATGAATCATTTACTGTAAGTCTTAATAAAAAGTATAGGAAATTAATAAGGCTTCACAATGATATGCATACAGAATATTTCCGTTGAGTTGCGGCTTATATATTCTCAAACTGTGCAAAAGGGAATAAGTCAACTTAACTTTTTTTCACCAATGCATTAAAAAGGGTTAAGTCTACTTAACTCTTTTTGCTTTGGTTAAAATTTGATGATTTTGGGGATAAGTCGACTTACACCCTTTTGCTATCCCATATTAACTGTACATTACAAGTTAAGTCGACTTAACTCCTTTTTCAAACCTCAATATCTCGTATCCTATGGGATATTTTCCTCTAATATTTGGTGGGCAGATGCAGACTAAAATATACTATTACATGCCATAAAAATCTCATTTTGGGGGTAAGTCAACTTATACCCTTCTTCCGCTTCACAGCACAATTGTAGTATTATATTCATTTTGAGTACCTCTAGCCTTTCTTTATGCAAAACACAGATTTTTTAAGGATAAGTCTGAGCTGCAGAGGATGCAGAGGCCTGTGAAGTTCTACTAGAGATGTCACTTCAATGAGTTTCACGCTGCGCAACGGATTTCTCAGAGGGTAGAATGGTGTAAGGGTGAGGGAGAGAGAAGACGGTACGGCGAAACAATTGGCGATGGTGCAGCCTGTCGGTCATGTCATGCAGCCAGGGGTAGGCTAGGCTAGCCCGCCACGCACTCGTGCCAGCGGGCTGCCTACCTAAACAGGCGCTCTGCTTCGGCCGCTCAGCCTAGTTTAAGGGGGGTCAGGACCAAAAAAAATCGATTTTCGGTTTTATTTTTTTTCCGAATCCCCAATCCCTCATCAGTATGGGCCTGTTTCGGTTTTGAAAATATTCCAAAATTTGGACCCGTAGGAATATATTTAGTAAGGGCCTGCATAGGGCTAATGTCACCGAATTTCGAAATAATTTCGAAATTTCGCTCGAATTGGTTTCCAAAACGACATTCTGGCGGGCATCCTCTGAGGGTACATCTTGTGATCCAGGTGCAGTTTAGCTTATTTTTATCACATTTTAATCAAGAAATATAGTCCTCAAACTTTAGATGAGTTTTACTCAAAACTTTAGTTTTAAACCTTGCGCGCAGAGTTTCTCTTAGAACTTGAGTTGCACAACCTTGTAATTTTACATACATCATCTCTCAAGTATCATTAACAACTTGTCACAGGATTTTTTCCATATTCCAACCAGTTTTTTCATCATGAATTTTTATAAGTGCTAAAACGGCATTTTGGTTTGGTCATGAATCTTAAAATTGTGATTAAAACTAAAAAGTGAGATTATTTTAAAAATCGTGTGACAAGTTGTAGGTACTCATAAAACAAACTTCCAGGACAAATTTCAGGATTGTAGTCCCAAGCATTACAGAGAAACCTTGCGCGCAAGATTTTATTCCTTTTTCCCACACTTTGCTAACATATTTGCTGAGGATAATTCTGAAGAGTCAAGCTGCTTATTCCTCTTGAAAAACGACCTTCACAGTAGTGCAATCAAATACCAAACCCCCTTTACAGCCCCACACTCATCATACTCCAGCAGGATACATGGTTTTGAAGCTATACAATAGCCTAAATTTTGTCCTGACCCCCCTTAACATAATTTAACAGCCCTAACAAATTGCCAACGCCAGAAAGCGTGCATTTTAATTATTATATTGTAAGGGAGAGTGGGGCACCAACTGTCAGGGGCACATACTGTCAAAGCGCTGGCCTGACCAGCCCGTTCGGTCTCACAGACAACTTTTCAGTGAAATCGTAACCTCTTGACACCTTGACTTGATTGCGACAAGGCGGTGGCGCGAGTTTGACTGGTGTGGTGGTGGGACACATGTGAAGTTTCAATGTGAACAAATTAAGGTAAGTTTCCATATTTTCGATTTAAATATTCCATTGACACTCCCTTCTGGTTATAGTTCGGGTTATACCTATCATTAAGATGATACTTTACTACTTTCTGAAGTTAAAATCACTTTGTCCCGATTCCGGAACTCTTATGTTAAGCCCAAAGGGGGGTGGGTTTCTATAGACTTGGGTTGGGGCAGGTCCTGTCAGCGCTTGTCGGGGTACATACTGTCACCCTAAAATCCACATTTCAAATAGAATACGCACTATAACTGTTGTAAGCGGTACACTAGTGACCTGTTATTGACTTTTTAAGAATGTCATCATCTTCTATAATATTATTGTCATTTTTAACAGATTTTAAGATGGTGAGATCCGCCCCTGACAGTTGGTGCCCCACTCTCCCTTATGTTGATTATATTGTTTATTTTTTTAAAAGTTGATATTTCTAATGATTTTTTTTTGTGAAAATTCAATCATAACACCTCAAAATTACACTTGGAAAATTCAAGCTAAATTTTCTGATGTGGCTGAACCATTAAAACCAGTTGACAGTATGTGCCCCATAGCCTGACAGTTGGTGCCCCAGCCCGGGGCACTAACTGTCAATTGCAGAGGTTGCTCTCTATGCTCATCTCACAGGGGACAGCAAACTTTTCTTGGGTGTCTCAATGGTTTCAGGTAACTGGAGGTCTAATAGAGCCATACCAACCATCAGAACCCAAATGCCTTCTAAACCAAGCCTGCTAGAGCTGGTTTTCCAAAAAGTGACACTATGTGCCCCACTCTCCCTTACAATAGGTCTTAAAAGGGCAAAAAACCGTTTTTTTTTCCGGGGTTGCCACCCCTAGTTCCCGCACCAAAAACCGCGAAATTTTAAAGCGAGTGGAGTGATAAGTGCATTATTTGGTTTTTGTTTTGATGCCAAATAAATGTGGAGGTTTGTTCCTACCCAGGGGACCTGAGCAGTAGCAGCCTCAGCCTCTCTTCTATATGGATGACATTTTCCGCACGATTTGCGGTTTACCGCAAAAGGGGCAAAATCAAATAAGAAAAACAGGACCTGACAGTCATCATCTCCGATCTTCATGAAATTTTTACAGTAGGTTGTCCACCTTCAGAAGTGGCTCGAAACCAAATTTTAGACCTCGGAAAACCTTTTTGGCTGAGATATGGGGCCTCTTTCAAGGGGTCATAGCATGGTAAGACACCTGAATTTTTTTTTACCCTAGTCCTAGGATTTGGAACTTTTGATGTGATTTTTCGCGAAATTCGAAAAATAAGGGTGGAAACAGTGCCGGCAGGTTCGATCTGGGCCTGAAAGCGTGTTCCTTTTAGGTCCCACGACCGAAACGGCACTCGAATCGGACGAAAATTGTTATAAGAAATAACCAAACTGCCTGCAAAGAGAGATTTTGAAGAGGCACCAAAACTTCAGAACGCCATATCTCAGCCAAAAAGGTTTTCCGAGGTCTAAACTTTGGTTTCGAGCCACTTCTCAAGGTGGACACCCTACTGTAAAATTTTCATGAAGTTCGGAGATGGTGACTGTCAGGTCCTGTTTTTCTTATTTGATTTTGCTTACGGCGATTTCAAACCACCCCTACACCTAGCCATACCGCACATTTTGCGGTTTACCGCACGTGTTGGCAGCCCTGAGCGCCATGACGGCACAACTGGTGCGCGCTCCCCTGTTTGACTTGCTGGAGGTAAAGCAGGGGCGGGGCATGGCGCGAGGGCTGAAGGGCGTGGCGGGGTGTGGTGGTAGTGGGGATGGGGGGGAATTGGCGTGACCGTGTGCGCATCCACGCATGCCACCTATAATGACAATACCCCTCTAAATAACGAACCAGGCCATACATCAGTCATTGCCTCCATGAGGCTGGCCAAGTTCAATGTGTAAGGGGCTGAGAGTCGCTGCTGTGTTTCGTGTCCGTGCCCCGTCCCGTTGTCATTGTTCGTACTGTTGTGGCGATGAAGTTATTGGCGGCCGGGGGCGGACTAGCCGCTCCTGGTCGTGGTGGCAAGTCTCCGCGCGATCTCCCCCTGGGGGAGAGTTAGGACAGGTGCTGACCAGGGTTTTATGCATGGCAGTGCACTGCACCTTTCTCTCTGCTAGACACCAAACGCGTAGGTCCTGGAGGGCCCGATAGCTTTCTTCCCGTTTCTTCCGCGCCTGTCCACACTGCTTGCTTCTGCTGGTTCGCCCGCAAGGATAGAGGACTGCTGAGGAGGGCCCCATTGATCAGGGTCGCAGCTGATCCTTGTGCACTTGCGACCCTGTGCCTGACTGGGCGTCTCATCCGGGGCGCCCGGGATGACGGGAGGGGTGAAGACACTGACGGAGCCGCCGGTGCCGGTATCTCCCTGCCCGGCCCGGGCCGCGGACTCGCCGCGCCTAAGGTGCTTGGTGGCGCCGGCGGGGCGGGGTCACTGCCTGGGCAGGGCGAGGGGGCCGGAACGGATCTTGGCCGGTGCGATGCATCGGCCTAAATATCCGTTATGCTGCATTTATTGCTTTGCTTTGCTCTGCTTATTGTACACTGCCTGCATACCCTGTTCTTGAACCAACTAATCCTACTCACGAGATTAGTCCCGGACCTTGGCGCCGCCCCCACCCACCCGGGGGAGGTTGCGTGCTGCAATGGTGGTGAGCCGAATTTCGACGACCACCGTGGCATGTCCACCAGTACACTGGAAAAACAAAGGTGCTAAGTCCTACCTTTAAAAGGCACTAAAGTTCCAAAGGCACTACAGTTTATGTTTTTTCGAAATATTTCCTTACTATGGAATACAATTACATTCGAAGACCTTTATTCGTACTCTACGCAAAATTCCGCGTCGAACGAGCCTACATGTGATGGGGTTCTGTTCAAAAATGGCATAAATTGATTGCAATTTTTGTACTTTTTTACTTGCTTTTCATTTGCTGACCGCTTATCAGAACCCCATCACATGTAGGCTCGTTTGACGCGGAATTTTGCGAGGAATTAGATAATGTGGTCTAAAATGGGATTGGTTTGCTCACACAGAAAATATTTAAAAAAAAAACTGAAAATTTAACCATTAGCACCCCTAAAACGGGCTTAGCACCCCTGGAAAGGTAGGACTTAGCACCTTTGGTTTTCCAGTGTAAAACACTTTATTACAGGCGGCATTAGGGGTCCCGTGCCGGCGGAATGTGGACGCTATTGCACTGCGTGCTCCGGCCGCAAAGGCTTGCCACCCGGATTTGATCCTTGTGATCGCGCTCCTAATGCTATCTATCTATCTATCTATCTATCTATCTATCTATCTATCTATCTATCTATCTATCTATCTATCTATCTATCTCTATGCGTACCTCAAGGTTGACAAAGCAAACTGAATCGTCCCCGATAATTTTATGAGATCTAGAAAAGGAGTTATTCGGGGTTAAAGAGGACAACCCTAAATTTAAAGAAAAGCAGTTAGTCGTTTGTCTACCAGGCTCCAGAAGATAGCCTAGTGTCTACCGCGCAGAGAAAGATAGCCTAGTGTCTACCGCGCAGAGAAAGATAGCCACTTGTTCGTAGGGAGCGGCGATTTGGTGTGTCCAAAATAAGCTTGGGAAAAGTTTCAAGAGCATTATGAGCAAAATACCGGCATGGAGAAGGTTGTTCTATTACATCACCTGTTGTCATGTAAGTTGCAAAACTCTGATTCAGTTGATGCGTACCTCACAGACATTCTTAGTACTCAAGCCAAACTAGTGCAGTTTGGAAAAGGTCTGGACGACGAATACCTGGCATGTGTGATGCTTATTGGGTTACCTAATCAGTACAGAGCTTTAAGAATAACGCTTGTGAGGCACTTGGCCGTTTTTTGACAAAGCCCTTTTGCTTTCATCGTGTAATTATTTTTGGGCTTCGTAGTCACCTTTGTGATTGTATTTTATTATGAATCTTCAATCCTTTGATTGGCCGACTTTTGTACTTATTTATGGCCTACTTTTATTTAATTAACTTCTTTTGACGAGGTCATTTTTTTTAATGCTACCAAATTTAGTGGGAGTGTTATGATATTTCAATATTCTAAGGTTGGTGTAATTTGTCAGATTTTCCAAGTAAGAAGCTACTGACAGTGAATCGGGCACCAGGTGGCGGCGCCTTCAGGGAAGGTCGAGAGGTCACTCTCTCACACTGTGCCCGCAGACACGAAACACAAATCACATTTTGCGCGCAATTGTTTGCATTTTTTTTTTACATATTTTAATGTTTGTAATGACAAATATGTTTAAAGCTAAAGGGATTGGAAAGTTGATGGTTTAAAGTCCTTGTTCAGAAAATACCATACAACACCTGTGAGTAGAATAATTGCGATCTTTTGGGTACAGGTTCTTCTGCATCACGTAGGTATTTCTTGTACGGGCCTCTGGTACGGCGCTCTTGACACATATTCCATGAATACTTCCGTTTTAACTTGGGAAAAATAGTCTACAGCAGTTCGACTAATGAAACGTCTTGAACTATTTGGCCTGCACAGAGGTTAGACGCATTACAGACTCGACTGCTTTCTGCTTTCGCCACTGCCCAAACAACAGCATTAAAAGAAAGAATTATTTTAATGGCCAGCAAGACAGAAAAAAAAAAAATAATCGAAAGCCAAACAAAATTTTTATGGTAACTTCATGTCTTCAAAATATAAATTTTATTTCAAAAATAATACTAAGTCAAGAAAATTACAAAAGAAAGTTTGTTTAGGTCGAACCTAATTAGGAAGGAAAAGGTTTGCGGTTGGCAATACGAGCGCCACCCGCCATCAGCGCCATCTCGCAGCAGCAGGCGAGGCGCTGGCAGTGGTTTGTTATTGTTCAGATCAACGTCGCAACGCGAACTTATCTCTATTCAGTGTGCTGTGCTTTTGTATCGGTTTGGATAAAATATTTTACAAATCAAGATGGTGAAACCAAATTTGTCGTTCGTTAACTTCTTCAAGGAGAAAAGGGGAAGACGTGTGGTGCATGTGAAAGATATCATCGTTCCCGACGATGCCCCGAAAGGGTGGCCACGGCATCATGCTGATTTTGAGAGTGGTGTTACCTATCGGGTTAAATGGCCTCATCTTCCATTGGAAGGGTCATTTTCCACCGAAAGCGAGTACGAGGCAAAGATTTTGTGTTTTGGTGGTGAGTAAATTATTATGTGCTTGTCTTGGGCTCCCCTACAAATCCTAACCTGTCTGAAGGTGGAACTTTTTTGCTTTTTAAGCGGTTTGAGAAGTAATTTCTGTAATTACTTCCCTGGTTTTCTCTTTTCTTACTGCGCAAAACAGTATCAAGTAATTGTGCGTAGACCGTAGTAATTTTTATCATTGTTAGGTTAACTTTGCGCGTTGTTCATCATTTTGGCATTCCCTCTGGCACTCGTTGCTCGTTCTTCATTATCTTCAGACTTAGATCGCATTAATAATCTACCTCTAACCCATCCACGTCTCAAGCTTTATTATTTATGCGTGGTTGAGTGATTTCTCAATTATTGAGTGCTTTTTTACTCGTTCTTTACACACTAACTTTTAAAAGCTACTGTGTTCAGAACGAGTATTGTGCTCAGCACTGTAATGGTGTGATAAGGTTCATCTCCAAATGTACAATACCTACATAAAAACCAATTACATATTTGAAAAGATCATTAAAAACTGAGTAGAAATACTATGAAGTTTTTTTCGACTTTAAATTTAAAATTTTGAGAAAATAACGATTTAAGGGTATAGGTTATAGGTTAGGATACCTATTATAAAAATCCCTTAATATTGAAATGTTCATAATAAATTTAAAGCTCACATATTAGTAATCAAATTTTGCAAAAAAGATTTCAACGTTTATGATAAAAGTATTATGAAATGGTGTCTTTCTCCTCCTCTTCTTTATGCTTCAGTACTGTATTGTGATGAACCCCCACAACAGTGTAAAGAACGAGTTGTAGATTTTAATATCAAACACATTTGATGTTAATAAGGCTTTCTTTTTTCACTTTTGCCTTTACTTCTTGTTTTTGCTAGAGTAGTTTTGTTTTTTGTGGTTTTCAGTTTCAATTGAAGACTTGCTACACGAGGCAAAGAGTACTGGATTCAAGATTCCATCCTGTGATGTTGAAAAGTATCAGAATTTAGATCAGCCAGATGAGCCCAAGGTGGAGACTCCCATGAAGACATCTGCAAAAGGCCGCAAACTCAAGTCGAGTGCACCTTCAGGCCCTGCTCCCCCTCCCACTCATTCGAAAAGGGTAATTTTGTATACTCTTTGCTAAAACAACTAGACCGGACTGCACACTGCCAGTTCCATTGTGTGCCTAACGCACTATGGATCCTGTACCGCAAGGTGCCTTGCATTCTTGCTTTTGACCTTCTTTTCTGTCAAAGAAGTGTAATATTTCATGCTACGTATTGCATTGATTTCATAATGCTGACCCCTTTGGTCTCTAGCCATCGTGTTTCCTCTCCGGCTTACAATGTAGCACAGCAGTAAGCAGTTTAAAATATTTGAGCCCTTCTAAAACATAAGCGCTTAGACACCAGTATTAAGATCTCTAAAAAAAATTAAGTTCAACCCATATTACTTAATGATTCTGTTATGTATCCCAATAATTGTTCTATTTCTGCTTATCTAGAAGAAGAAGGCTACAGCTGAGGATAAAGTGCGACGAGCCCGAAACAGTGATTTCATCAACTCTCTGAGTCTTCCTTTCCCTGACACAACGGATGTGGTAAACATTCATCCTTCTTCACTTTGTGTGCAGCTACCTCTTTATTATTTAAGGGGTGTTGCACCTTTAAAAAATCGATTTTTCGTTTTTTGGCTTTTTTTGTCCTATGATCTCTCCTGTTTTCTGTGGTAACTCGCTTTTGTCGATATTCGAAAAATTGCGGACGTGGCAGCCATTTTAGTGAAGGTCTGCACACACGTCTTTCGCTCAGATTTATTATTTTTCGAAAAATCGCTAAGTTACGCACTTGCCAGAGAAGAGCGTCTTGCCAGCAAAGAGGGACCACAATATGCTCCGGGTGCATTTTAAACAGACTCTAATTATATGTTTTATGATTAAATGTGACTTGTTGTATGGCCAGATAGGCTTTTTTTAATTATTTTAAAATTTTATGAAAATATAGCTCTCTTAACTTTGAATGCGTTTTTCTCCTTATATACTTTTTTCAGATGGCGCGTCACTTTTCTCAGAGACTGCTTGACATACAACCTCCAGATTTTGCATAGTATTTAACTAATGTGTTAGCTACAAAAATACACAGGATTTTTTCAAAATTCATTCTACAAAGAGCTACATAAATTTTTTTATGCTGAAAAACGGGTCATTTTTAGTCATGAATTGACAAAATACTGTAATTTGAAAAGTAAAGGGGATATCAAAAAAATCCTGTGTATTTTTCTAGCCCTTCAAGTGACAAATTAAGTGGTAATTTTTTTAAAATTTTACATGCAATGATTTCCAAGAAAACTGACGCGTAAGAATTTGTACAATTTTTAGCTCAAAACTAAAAGTTGTAAAACTCACAATTCTAATGCATAATTTTCATAGCTTTTAATGGAAAATGACCCTTTGGGGACAGGGGAACTCAAATTTTAAAACGGATTAGACCTATCACAGCTGGTTTAGACAGCAGGACAGCTCAAAATAGGGTCAAAATTTGCCCCAAAAAAGTGCAACACCCCTTAAGACTTCTTTTTATACTCATTTTTAATTTAGACATTGTTGCTCTTTTTTCACTTTTACATAATTTTACTTTTATTTTTAGGCAGTGAGTAACGCAGACACTAAAAGCAAGGACAGTCCGAAACCCCTCTCAGGAAAACGGAAGCGAGGAAGTCATTTGGCTTTGGTTAAACCAACTGAGATTGAGAAAGTAACGCATCCTGTGGCATCCAACTCTAGATCAACATCAAAAGGCATTTTAAATTATATTTCTCCTCCTACAAAGGTAAAACCTATCATTCCACATTTTTGTTACATTATTCATTGTAGCATTTCTTATTTATTTTTATCTAGTTGTATTTTCCTTTATAGGCAGGGAATACCTCAGACAAGAAAAGCAAGGACAGCACAAAATCCCCCCGTGGAAAGGTGATTATGCCAGGAATAAGTCCTTTGACTCAAATCAAACCTACTGAGATTGAAAAGCATCCTTCTGGATCCATCTCCAACTTTAGATCAACATCGAAGGGCAGTTTAAATATTATCTCAGCAGGGACAGGTGCTCCTCATTAGAAGGTACACCAATCCTACATAATTCATTAATTATTAATATCTACCTATTATTTATTTTCATGTAATTCTATTATTCCTTCCAGGCAGTGCAAAACCCAGACAATGAAAACAAGAAGGAAAGTCCCAGATCCTTCTCTGGGAAAGATATGATGCCAAATAGTCACCATACATCAGATTCATTTAAGGAAAAGATAAGCCAGAACACAGTAATGAATGTAGACTCAAAGAAGAAAAAAAAGTTTAAAACAGTTAGTGCCATTGTATTGCTTAGATTTAATTTATTTCTGTATCTGTGCTATTATTTAAACATTACTTTATCACAGCGATGCATCAAGGAGATTTTGTCTAGTAGTGAGGATGAAGAATGTAATGCTTCAATCTCAGACTCTGATGAGAGTCATACTGAGCTATATGTGTCTAAGATACAGAAACTAGAACTTGAATTAAAGAAATTACAGCGGGAAAACCTTGCTCTGAAGGAGAAAGGTAAGTCTTCGTTTACCATTTCAATTAACATTACATTGGGTCCACCCCAAATGGGTTTCCAATAAATTTTTTGCTCTCTACTCTAGATTTGGAAGGTAGTTCCCAGCAATCTCCAGCTACACCAAATACACACAGTATTTGTGTTTCTGCTGCTTCATTGGCCAAGGGATCCCTGTTCAAAAGCAGCTCTGAAAATTGTAAGACCAAGTTCCTTATTTTTATAATTATTTTACAACTTAGAAATTCCCTTAAGTTTTTTCTTCCTCTAGGTGATTATGCTGACAACACCACTATATCACAGATGATAGTTGATGCACATGAGAATAAGGCTCCCTTGAGAAAGGATGGCACAGAAAAGGTAAGTTATCCCACAGTGCTAATGAATTGTTGTCTCATTAAAATGCTGTTCAGTAACAAAAATTAATTTTTGTTTTTAGGTGCATTTAGGGAATGGAGTTTACGTCAGTGCCAAACTTTATGAGGACAAGTTGATGGCCTCCAGAGTTACTCCATCTGTGGCCACCAGGGACCTGATGACTCAAATCTACTCTACAAGAGAGATGGCTGAGCGGTCGCTTGACGGAGGAACTCCAGTTAGGGGAGGCCCAGACAGAAAAAAATTAAAGAAAAATAGGTTGACACCTGCAAGGCGGGAATGTTTATTTGGTAATACTCAGTGTTTGTAATATCTTTCATGCACTAAGTTCACTTTGTACGATTTTATGTTTTAATTTTTAATTGCAGGATTGTTTCGTGCTAAAACTAAAATTATCACCGGGTCTAGTGACAAGAATTTTCTGGATCTCTCTGTGGAGAAGAAGGCTAAAAGCACCATACGGGACAAACTTAAGGAAGCAGCTGTAAGTTGAGCATAGCTGGTGGGGTTTGCAATCTTTATGTAATTTAAGTTGAACTCCAGCTCAAAACCGACAAAACTTTTGGTCAATGTCACAGATTTTTTTTCCTCCTCGGTGTTTGATCAGGGTCATTAGTAGAAGTACCATGCCAAATTTGAAGCCTGTAGCTCAAACGTTATAAAAGTCAGCCTGACACCTAAAATTTTAGATAAAATTGCGGGTTTTTAAAGTAATTTTTTGTTTATTTCTGAAAAATATATGTCCTTTCGGAAATTTATTGTTTAGAAGGGCACATAACAAGTCCAACAAACTTTGAACAACCAAAATCCCAGCATGGGACTTAGAGTTATAAGAATTACGCTTTTACTGAAATTTTTAGGTTTTTTAAGATATTAGAACTTTTTTCTACTCAAATGGGATATGAGCTACTATTTTCTGAATCAAAAGAAGGAAAAGGCTGTGCCCTAACTGTATCAGAGCTAAACTTTAGAAGATAGACCTACATAAGTGTTTCTCAACATTTTGCGCAGTTTTATCTAAAATTTTAAGTGTATGGCTAACTTCTAAACAGTTTGAGCTACAGGCCTCAAATTTGGCATGGTACCTCTAGTAATGACCCTGATCAAACAATGAGGTTGAAAAAAATCTGCGACTTTGACCAAAAGTTTTGGAGGTTTTGAGCTGGAGTTCAACTTAACATGCTAACAATATACCAATATTTGTTTAGAAAAAGATAAGACTTGAAGAGGCTGCGGTGGCGGCTGCCAAGGAGCTGGAGGCAAGCCCCATGCACCTGGACGACGGCGAGAGACGCCCCGAGGGCCCCCTATTAGGCGAGCTGCAGGCAGAGCAGGAGTCCTCGGAGGACGACGGCGCCGCGAGCCAGGGTGACGAGTCAGCCTACGATACGACCGATCTCGACTCCCAGGCCTCCCAGGCCTCCTAGGGATGTATTTACAAGTAGGACCTACAAGACGCGGGATACCTCAGTATACTTTCTTAAGTTAAATTTTCATCTAAATAAATAACTTTTAGTTCAATTTTCGCGCTTCTTTTAATACGGTCTCCCGCCCACGGATACAGCCAATACTTGGGGTTTATAGTGTATACGAAATACTGCTCACGTGCCGACAGAGTTCCATGGTAACACTGGTACCGGGTGTTTTTTGGAATAATGCGTAATAGAGTTGTGGGTTTGCCTACCCCATTCGCCCGTAAGGCGCCATGGCCCCTGCAGCGCTGGAGAGTATGCAATCCCGCAACACTGTTACGCATTCAAAGAAACGCCGGGTACAGCCTTTCCAATGGACTCATTTTCCATTGGGACGTAATGAAACAGCACATCTTACTAAGGAACCCCATGGAACACATCTTTCATGGAACTCAATTTTCCACGGGAACAACCTCCAATGGATCTCTTTTTTTTCCACGGGACCAACCCCCAATGGAACTCATTTTTCCACGGAACCAACCCGAATGGAACTCAATTTTCCATGGACCACACCCAATGGAATTTAATTTTCCTTGGGACCAACCCCCAATGGAACTCGTTTTTCCATGGGACCAAACTCCCATGGAAAAACGGCAAAAAATACATGGAATCTGTCTTTCCATGGAGGATGGTGCGTTCCATGGCATTCCATGATGTCCCATGGCTCATGGAAACCTACATGGGATTTTTGGACTGGGGCCCGCCCGCCTCGCCCGTGCCGAGCTGACGCGAGAGCCCGAGGGCTGAGCAGCGGGGCGTCTCCGACGCCGTGTAACACAGTGCGGGGCGCAAGTTTGCGAGTGCAAAGCGCGTAACGAGGGACGCGCACAATGAACATCACAGCCAAAGATTTGATTGAACAATTGAATGACAAGCCTATCATTTTTGACATAGTCTAATGAAAATTTACGAGTAAAAAGATGCAGTGAACCGCCTGGGACACAGCAAAAATATGCAAATACGGCACAAAACTCGCCACACACGTCTGATTGGACGCTTTGGGTTCGATTTTTACGGAGATCATCGTTTGTCCGACACGATTTTGTCCGACACGACAAAATTTCATTCCGCGAAAAATCTTGTCCGACAGCGTTTTGTCCGACACGCTCTAGCCCGAAAGTCGTGATTTTTTTTGTCCGACAGCGTTTTGTCCGACAGCGTTTTGTCCGACACGTTACAAAGCCCACAGAGTGCACACTGAAGGGTGCAAAATGCACTGCCTACCTACAAGGGGCAGTGCGCGAGGCACTTGCATTGCCCTCACAGAGTGCGCACTGAAGGGTGTAGGGGTTTTCAGAGGCGCTGAGTCCATGTGCGGTGTCCGTTTTCACCTCCCGGGTCATCCTGAGGGCGTCACCAGGTCGCCGCGGACGTCACCAGGGATGGACTCAGCGCTCCTGAAAACCCCTGTAGGGGTTTTCAGAGGCGCTGAGTCCATCCCTGGTGACGTCCTCAACGAAAATTCATATCCCTGGTGACGTCCTCAACGAAAATTCATATCCCTGATGACCCCCAAGGTGCAAACGGACACCGGGGATGGACTCAGCGCCCCTGAAAATTCCAAAAAACAATTTTTGTTGAGGACGTCATCGGCGACCTGGTGAGGTCCCCGATGACGCCCTCAGGATGACCCGGGAGGTGAAAACGGACGCTGCACATGGACTCAGCGCCCCTGAAAACCCCTCAGTGCGTACTCTGAGTGCAATGCAAGTGCCTCGCGCACTGCCCCTTGTAGGTAGGCAGTGCACTTTGCGCCCTTCAGTGTGCACTCTGTGAGGGCAACGCAAGTGCCTCGCGCACTGCCCCTTGTAGGTAGGCAGCGTGCCGTGCAGCCTTCTGTGCGCACCCTGTGTTTGCAATGCAAGTGCCTCGCGCACTGCTCCTTGTAGGTAGGCAGTGCACTTAGCACCCTTCAGTGCGCACTCTGTGGGCTTTGTAACGTGTCGGACAAAACGCTGTCGGACAAAACGCTGTCGGACAAAACGCTGTCGGACAAAACGCTGTCGGACAAAACGCTGTCGGACAAAACGATGTCGGACAAAAAAAATCACGACTTGCGGGCTAGAGCGTGTCGGACAAAACGCTGTCGGACAAAATTTCGCGTGAAATGAAATTTGGTCGTGTCGGACAAAATCGTGTCGGACAAACGATATACACCCGATTTTTATTAAAAGTCAACAACCCCCCATTCACACTTATAAATCTTATAAAATATGGATTAAATATATACTCTCCTAGACTGTCGTAATATTCTACGCCCATAACATTTTTAGGAAGAAAAAAAGCAACCCAATGCGACCCGCTCTGGCGATCGGTGTCATGGTTAGCCACGACTACGGCCGGACGCGGTAGAGGGTCACGTGGTAAGCGGTTGGCAGCAAAAACACCAATAAAATATTTTTTAGTTACAGGATTATGCATAAGGACTTGCTCTAGATCACTGGTATTCATATTAATAAACTGAAATATTTCTACTACTATCGATCGTTAGCACAGAATCGAACTCCAGCAAGACTAGACAGGTGAGTGCAGTATCAAGTGGGAGAGCAAAATTGATTTCAATCCTCACCACCCCCGCATTAGGAACGCTCGAGTGCGCAGCATTGCCGCTCCCGTCGGCTGTTGTGTCAACGCAAGCTAGGAATGCACCATGCTGGAACATCTCAGGCGTTACGAGATGTGGGACCGGCCGCTTGTCAGCTCCGGTTGAAGTAACAAGGCTCTGATAATAAGATTTCATAAAATTTTTTTGAGTAGTGTGAAAATCCATTGGCCCAATTTTGTACTCCTGAGAGTTTACAAACATCTCACATATGCTTAGTATTAAATCCTCACCGCCTGTTAGGCACGAAGTAGCCTTATAGTTTTGTCTCGGATCTGACTGTTTTTTTTTTTTTTTTTTTTTTTTTTTTTATTTTTTTAATCAGCTCTAACAGAAATTTTTCAAACTCAGTTTCAAGGTGGAAACCGACGCTCTGAAACCAAATCCGGAATCGGTATGTCGGTAAAATGCACCAGATCTGAGATATTTGGCCCGAAAGTTTAGTGTGAAACGTATCTTAGTGGGGAATCTGATGAGTTGAGGAGTTTTTAGTTTCGGGCGCCAACAATACTCGACAAGTATTCGCCAGCACTGGTCGGGCCGGCGGGCAAGGGGAGAGGGCCCGCGTGGCTGAGCGTGGCTGGGAAACTGTTGATTCAAGTCATGCACAGTATTTCATAATATAAAAATTGAAACAACATCCTAGGGTAAAAATGTAAATTCAGTGTTCGATTGATGATTGCACAACGAACCCACAGTTTAAAAATCAAGTCGATCTGACGATTCAATCCAAACATTTAGACGCATTTAATGTGCATTACACGTTCTTTAACGGTTTTTGGTAGTACATTTTAATTTTCAGTAAACATACTGATTTTTAGTGATACGACGACTGAAACCTAACTTAAACTTTTCTTGAACCTGAGTGTAACTTAAACCTAAACTTCATGCTACTTCGTGACTCCCAGGATTTCACTTGGTGAAATCGTATTTTTTAATTATAGCTTTTTGCACACTTGGCGGACTGTCACGTAAAACGTATAACTGATGTCTGCATCTCGCAAGCTTTTCCAAAGGGTTCGTCATTGCTTAAATATATTTTCCCCACCTAGACCTACAAGCCAGGCGCCGCTACCGCCCTGTCGAAACTGCTCCACAGACGCGTCGGTCGCGTACACTGTTAAGTGCGGATCAGTGGGCCATATATTTGTCACGAAACGCAAAGCTTCGGGAGTGTTGGGATCCAGATCAATGATTAAGTATGAAAACGGTGCAGACCACGCATCATTTAGCGCATTGCAGAGTGAGCGCGCATTCTCAGGGTACACCTACACCTGTCTTGCCAAATGCATTAATTGAACTTTGTCTCGCACGTTTTTCAGCAGAATGAAATAGCGGGTTGAAAGGCTTATCGAACGGGCGTGTTTGCTCTGGTGAAAAAGATTTTGCGATGGTATAATAACAGATATTCGTCTGTGACGCGATCCCTTTGTATAAAGTTCAGATATCGATAAATTATTGAGAGCTGTATCCATCAGGTCGTCGCAAATACATAATGAATTAGTTTCCAGTAACGCACCCGAGTCGTCTGTTGGTACTCCGCGGTGTAACCGAATCGCGGGGTTTTTTAGGACTCCGTCTGGAACACCCCCCTCTTGTCCATAGCACCATACGATACTTGTTATTTCCCCCTCCTTGAGCTCTGGAAGGTGTTTCAAAAGTTTCAAGATAAATGATGATTTCCCTGAACCGCTCGGAGCCGCTACACAGGCTGTAAACGGATGACGAAACTTCCACATGTTATCCGTTACCTGGCGAGATGAAACTGTTCGAATGACTGTTTTAAACGTATGCACCGCCTTTTTATACCGACGGCAGATGTTATATTCTGATCATCAAAAGTCTCTCTCGGCCCCCTGCTCTTAAAAACTAGGGCGCGGCGGCGCGGCCCACCTGGTGTAAAGGGGTTCGGGGGCTGGGAAGCGAGGTGGAGAGGTGGTTCTTAAGAATTACTATTAGTTTAACGCAGTGCGGTGTGTTCCTCTCCTACATGCACCCACGCGCCTCGCCACACGCGTACACAAAATGGAGAGGGAAGGCCCCCGGGCCAACACGCTGCGCTGCACCGGACGAGTGGCAACTCTAGCCGCTCAGAAACGCTCGCGCCAATAAAGCGCGCGCAAGTTCAAACGGGCCCTGCTATGTCATGAATAGTTTTTAGGCCCCCGTTAGGGGTGCCTATTGCTCACGCCAGTGAGTTTTATCGTCTTGACGATGGCCCCTTATGGCCGCAGCCGGTTTTGTCTATACGATTCCTATAAAATTTAAATGAAAAATAGTACGGAAAATTAGGATTTTTTTGAAATGGGTCTGATGTCAAACTGTCTGGCCAAATTTTTCGAGTTTTCAGGGCCAGCCCATAGAGATCCCACTCTAATTATTTCTGGTATCTGTAGGTATGGGTTGCTTCTAGCCGGCGTCCAAGTGCCAACGAAATCGAAGGATAGCTTTTCGAGATATTAGCGGAGATATGTCGATTTAGAAACTTTTAATTTTTCAACATGGTGAAAAAATTTGGTTTGCACCCTGCGGCTTTTAAAGGCCTCCCTTAGTACTACCTACTAACAAAAATTGGTCAGTGCCGTGCGCGCGGGCGCGGCGCGCGGGTGGAAATAGTAATTTTGGGGGGGTGGGGGACGAAACTTTGCCCCGGCGTCCACCCCCTACCGATTGAGGTATTAAAAAAATAATTTCAGGGCCGTGTCTAGCATCAAAAGGAGCATCGATTAGCGCATTAAAATCGGAAATTCAAGGTGGTCACTTTTTACCTGTCGATTTGGCGTGGACAGCGCCATTGTTAGACTGCTCGCGAGTATAAAAAATTTGTTTGCACCTACAGCAATGTATGAAAAATTTCAAAGAACCACAAGTACATCAAAGCGCGGGCTTTTTGAAATGACGAGGGTTCATCCCTGGCAAATTTCCTCCGGATTTCCTCCGGATAACCCCGGATTACCTCGGATTACCTCCGGATTACCCCGGATAACCCTGGATTACCTCGGATTACCTCGGATTACCTCGGATTACCCTGGATTACCTCGGATTACCCCGGATTACCAACAGCCCTGTACATTAGGGTGGACCATCAAAAAATCGAAAACGCCGTCTGCAGTTTTTCTGAAAGGCAATTTGATTGTGAGCACTTTGGTCTTGGAATTGTCGCTCTACGACGCCGGGAACCCACCGCGCAACGGCGTTCAAGTTTCGGCCCCGGGCGGGCGGGCAGTCGGGTGTCAGCGCGCGGACGGCGGCGGCGGCGCGCGGCGCAGGTGAGTCATTTTCACATGATAGGTACCCTAGGGGGTCCACATTCGAACGCGATGTGTCCGACCGCGGTGCGACGCCTCGTTCACCCTAGCGAGCGAGTGAAAGTCCAGCGGAGGAGTTACGCCCTATAAAAATCTTCGCGGGTATTTTCGATTTTTTTTCAACGCGGAACCCTCGCCGAGGGTCCCACACATCGGTCCCCATCGCCATTGTCACTATTCTCTTTCGCTAACCATCCCAAAAACGTGCAGTTTTGGGCGAGCGGCTGCCAGCGGCGGCCGCTCACTGTTTGAATCGCGCGCGCCGCCCGGCCGGGGAGACGGGTGGGGGAACCTTCACATTAGGAGGTGCTCATCGTAGGACCAGGTGATGATGACTACGACTATGTACAGATTCCCTCCTCATTGCGATGGTGATTCAATTCAACGAGATAAAGAGGGAATCTGTACAGAACGGGAAGGTTCCCCAACCCGTCTCCTCGGCCGGGCGGCGCGCGCGATTCAAACAGTGAGCGGCCGCCGCTGGCAGCCGCTCGCCCAAAACTGCACGTTTTTGGGATGGTTAGCGAAGGAGAATAGTGACACTGGCGATGGGGACCGATGTGTGGGACCCTCGGCGAGGGTTCCGCGTTGAAAAAAAATCGAAAATACCCGCGAAGATTTTTATAGGGCGTAACTCCTCCGCTGGACTTTCACTCGCTCGCTAGGGTGAACGACGCGTCGCACCGCGGTCGGACACGTCGCGTTCGAAAGTGGACCCCCTAGGGTACATATCATGTGAAAATGACTCACCTGTGCCGCGCGCCGCCGCCGCGGCCGCCGTCCGCGCGCTGCCACCCGACTGCCCGCCCGCCCGGGCCCGAAACTTTAACGCCGTTGCGCGGTGGGTTCCCGGCGTCGTAGAGCGATAATTCCAAGACCAAAGTGCTCACAATCAAAATGCCTTTCAGAAAAACTGCAGTCGGACAAAATCCGTGATGTGAGCCAAAATTTTGGACCACCCTAACTGACGGGCCCTGCAGTGCAGGCGTTATCGCCTTATATCATGTAATATCAGGAAGATTTCATGGGATTTCATGAAGATTTCATGGGATTTCAGGAAGATTTCATGGGATTTCAGAAAGATTTCATAGGATTTCAAAGAGATTTCATGGGATTTCCATGGGATTTCACGGATTTCCAAGAGATTTCACGGATTTCCAAAGGATTTCACGGATATCCAGGGATTTCACGGATTTCACGGATTTCTGACGGGATTTCTTGGGCCTTGTACACCGGATTTCATGAGTTGTGGCCCCCTCGCCTTCTCCTTAGCATCATTTTGCCGGTTTGCTTGTTATGGTAACGTTTCTCACATGAAGTATAAAAGCAGTTTCTCATTGTTTTCAGAAGGTGAGGGACATCTGCTATGAAATATAGTTTTCTGTCTGGTGCAGCCTTGTTGATAGTATCAAAAATAAATTCACCTTCACTTGCAGGTTTATTCATTTTCATAAATGATCTATTACTGGAGCCACCGTCACTTGTGAAAGCTATTATCGCAATCCCAGACCTTTCTAGTTTTGTTATGACCTCCCATGTCCATCTATATAAATTCTCTTTGGTTAATTTATCAACAGCAAAATGAGCAACAGCCTCCTTTACATCACTTGCAATACCTTTTATGAGATAGGTGAGAACTTTTGAAGCTATGGTAGGAGTACTTGTTTTTACATTTGTATTTGCTGGGTCACTTAAGTAATTTTCAAGAGCTGACAGTTCAACATCAACACTATCCAAATGCACATATCCTATGACTTTACCAGTAGGTTATGCATCTAGGTCACAGTAAACCATACGATCATGACCTGAGGGCGAATGGGGTAGGCAAACTCACAACCCTCTTACGAATTTTTCAAAGAAACACGCAACAGTGAAATCCGTGATCCGCGACACCGTGTCGCATCCAGGAGCCTAAGTGTTGGGCTAAGTGTCACTCGTGCTACACGGAGAACGGTTGTAAAAGTCTAGTTTTTTTATGCCGTTTGTAGGGCTATGCTATCCTCTCACCAATATCCCTATAGAATGCCTGGTAGATCCGATAACATCACAGTAAAAATTCCAAACAGGTGAAAGGCATCTGTCAGCTAGGCAATACCAAGACAGCCGTGTCATCCGGGATGTCCATTTCCGGTGACCACAGGCGCAAATTCCTGTTTCTAAATTTTTACGGCGATGGCTTTTCATCTACGAGGCATGCTATGAGTCATTGGTAAAGGCATCCCATAGCTTTACTAACGGCATAAAAAGATCTTGAACTTTACACCCGTTCTTCGCGGCCTAATGGCCATTAACATGGAGGATGTATTTCCATGATGACCCTTTCCTTGGAGGATGTATTTCCATGATGGCCATTCCCATGGAGGATGTATTTTTATGATGGCCTTTCCCATGGAGAATGTATTTCCATGATGGCCATTTCCATAGACGATCTATTTCCATGGTGGCAATTACCATGGGGGTGCATTTCCCTGATGGCTATTCCCATGGAGAATGTATTTCCATGATGACCATTCCCGTGGAGGAGCAGTTTCCATTGGTTTCCATGGTGATTTTTTATGGGACAGACTAGGGATAAAGCAATGCCCCATGGAAACAGGCGACGTTGCCATGGAACGAGACTCATGGAGTTCCATGTGACTCATGGGATTTTTGGACTGGGATACCATGGAACACAAGAGGTCCGTCACTCAAAAGAAGTCTGCGCTCTTCATGCCCTTTTTAAAATTTCCAGTCAGACATTGACCTGGGTTTTCGGTTGAAATCTAAAGGACAAGATGGTACTAATCCAAGAAGTTTTGTAGACAATTCATTTCTTGATTCAACCGTTAATTTCCAAGGACCTGGGATAGTATTCCAAAATTCCAGTAAACGTTTGAAAACCCCATGGTAGACTAGGTGGAATGAATCTAGACGGAATTGTGATACCATTCCCACATTCAATAATTCCAAAGGTGATTGTCCTGTATGGTGAAGTGGATCTTCATGGCCCAGGTAGGACTCATCTGTTCTAGGTTCTGCATCTAGGTCACAGTAAACCATCCGATCATCAACCCATTCTCCAAATACTACACACTTTTCACAGGCACCACGACCATTATGATTGACACAACACTTTACTAAAGAGCGTGCTGGTCTATCTAAAATGAAATCTCGAAGTCTGAAGGGATATGCAACATTATTAAAAATGTAGCCATTATTCCTCAAATATTGTAACTCTTCCACAAAATTATGCATAAATTCATAAACATTTTGAGGGTCGTGCTTGCCTTGATAAATTAATATACGGGAAAGGGAGCATTTTGTGACGATTAACATGAATTATATTTTTCTTTATTATTGCTTGCATGTTTAGAATTTGTGAAACGTTTTTTTACCTGTCTGGTATTGACACCGTTCAGGAGACTATAGTATGAGAATCATAAATGATCGAGTTATCGATATTTTCCATTAAGGAGATATGGTGGACCTTTTTGCCACAAATGTTTTTAATTTTTCATATTTAGTTGTGAACATCAATGTGTATCTGAATATTATTTGTTTTAGTTGTTATTGTACATCTTTTATGCTAGATTGTTTGTTTTATTTTAAAGTATATAAAAGATCAGATAAGTATAATCCTTTTTTTCAATTGCTTTGAATTTTATCTTACTATTGTCATTAGAATGTGATTCTTTTTATTAATTTCTTTTTTAGTTGACTTACTGCTTTTGTTTCCATGGTAAAGTGACAAGTACTTGTTTTCAATAAACTTGGTGGTTATATATTGATTGAAATTGAATTAAGAATGGTTTGTCGTTCTAAAACTCAATGAAATGTTTTTAAATGTTTTAAAGAAATATATTAATTATTTGAATTGAATTTGTTTAGGATCAAGGTTTTTTAGTTTGTGGGTCAGCCGACCAAATTGTTAGCATTATTAATGGATTGAATCGTGGAAGTAGTGGATCAAGAGGTGGCGGAAGTGTTAGTAATCGTGGATTTAACAGAGGACGAGGAAGAAGTTTTAGAGGTCGTGGAGGAAGAATGAGACAATGGAATGAGCGCAGAGTGTTTTAAGCGGTTTTAAGGAAGAGTTAAAAAGTTTCATTGGAGAAGCCAACGTACAAACTTGCAGGGATGTGATTCTAATTTACCAGTAAGTTTAGTTTTATTGTTTTTAAAAAACTACATTAAGAAATGAAATTAACTATTTAATATTACTAATTTTTAGTGTCCTGAGTCAAATGATTTAGTTTTTGTTGGAGATTCAATTGCTCTTCGCATGGTTAAAGCTGTTGATGAAGGCATTAAGGGTAGGTTATATAATGTCTTTATCAAACAATGTTTACTTGTTCGATGGGTCCTATGAACAAAGTCCGATGTCCCACGACGCGTTTCAACAAAGTCCGATCTCATTCGAGTCGTTTCAACACTGTCCGAAGTCTCTCCGTAGCGCTCCAACAAAGTCCGAAGTCGATTTCCGAGGTTTTGAGCTGGAGCGATTTCAAAGTTTGAAGCCTTGGATCAATTACATATCGATAATCTAGAGCTATTACATATTTTTTTTGCTGAGCGTAGCGAAGCACTCTGTTTGGGGATTTGAACGTAGATTCGCGCCGCCCCCCCCCCGGATACCTATAGTTTCCAAGAGGTATCTTACTATTATTATTTATCCTATCTTAGAATTTAAATGTACATATGCATGCATAGGATGCCCGTATATATATATATATATATATATATATATATATATATATATATATATATATATATATATATATATATATATATATATATATATATATATATATATATATATATATATATATATATATATATATATATATATATATATATCCTATACGGAACCGTCTGCAATCCAGTATAGTGCAAACCTTTCAACGAATTTAAGGGTTAGGTTAATTTAGGTTAGGCTAATTTTAGTTTAGGTTAATTTGGGTTAGGTTAATTTAGGTTAGGTTAATTTAGGTTAGGTTAACTTTAGGTTAGGTTAACTTTAGGTTAGGTTAACTTTAGGTTAGGTTAACTTTAGGTTAGGTTAATTTAGGTTAGGTTAACTTTAGGTTAGGTTAATTTAGGTTAGGTTAATTTAGGTTAGGTTAATTTAGGTTAGGTTAATTTAGGTTAGGTTAATTTAGGTTAGGTTAATTTTAGGTTAGGTTAATTTTAGGTTAGTTTAGGTTAGGTTAATTTGGGTTAGGTTAATTTTAGGTTAGGTTAACTTAGGTCAGCGCAATATGTACAGTCAGATGCCCTAACTTCGGACAAATTTAGCGGTTTTTCCTCTGTTTCGTGGAGACGCGATTGAGTATGAAATCGATACCTCCAAACTAGATGCGCTTATCTGCTCGGAACGCTGGACAACACCGCTTATCTGTTCGGAGGCCTGGACAACACCGCTCATCTGTTCGGAGGCCTGGACAACACCGCTCATCTGCAGCCCTCCTTGCACAACACCGCTTATCTGCTCGCGGTCGAGGCGCTGGTTAGGTTATAATGCCTTTCAGATTTTCTAAAATATCAGTCTATATCGAGTGCTGTCGTAAGTAATTTTAGGTTCAAGGCAAAGTTTTAGTATTAACAGAAAATTATGTTCACTAATATTTCCCTTAATCAAGACACATGTTTTAGAAACACAAATTCAAATCTGAGAATCAGCCGCACGTATTTCGCGCAGATAAGCGGTGTTGTGCAAGGAGGGCTGCAGATGAGCGGTGTTGTCCAGGCCTCCGAACAGATGAGCGGTGTTGTCCAGGCCTCCGAACAGATAAGCGGTGTTGTCCAGCGTTCCGAGCAGATAAGCGCATCTAGTTTGGAGGTATCGAAATATCTGTTGCGATTGGAGCAACAATGGCTCAGGAAACGTTGGATGACAGCCCGGCCAATTTTCTATCTACATATGCTAAGCCACAGCAGCCCTCGAAAGAGTGTCCGAAATAAGGCGCAAAAGTGCTTTAATTTTCGGACAAAAGTTTCTTATTGCTGCCAAAGCTGTAATTTCCTGCGCACAACATTTTGTGTA
Source organism: Frankliniella intonsa (assembly GCA_033675135.1). NCBI lineage: Eukaryota > Metazoa > Arthropoda > Insecta > Thysanoptera > Thripidae > Frankliniella > Frankliniella intonsa. The sequence continues at coordinate 737,977 of JAWJED010000023.1, read as the reverse complement.
AAACCTTTTTTGTTGGAAATTTAATTTCACACAAGATTTGTTTTATGGATCGCAACGAAATCTGAACTGGTTAAGGCTCTATGGTCTAAAAAGAGAAATCGAGGGGGCCACCACTCCTGTAATCCTGTGTACACGTTAGCCTGTAATCCATGTGTAATCCCACTGTAATCCCTCGTCAAAGTAGAAAAAATATTTCGACGTGTCCTAACAACAAAAGCCTGTTTACGGAGTGCCATTTACACAAAAGTCTATCTACGGAGTGCCGTTTACACAAGAGCCTATCTACGGAGTGCCGTTTACACAAAAGCCTATCTACAAAGTGTCGTTTTCACAATGTCGTACCTGCAAAAAGCGCGTTTCGAGATACAGAAAGATGAATGTTTAAGGCTCTATATCAACTCTTGTAAACATTCTACATAGCATTTAGCTGTCAATATTGAAAGTGTAGACCCTAAGGATTTTTTCGGTGTGCTTAGAACGGCCCGGCGATCATCTGGTACCTAGGAAAACGCGAATAGATGATTTCGTGTATCTATCTACTCTGTTACGTCATTTGAATGTTGCCGGTCAGCGCTGACAGGCACAGTGGCGGATCTGGCTCAAATGTTTAGGGGGGGCAAGTCATGAGGGTTGCCTACTTTAAGGGGATCCCAATAAATTGGCTAAAAATGCAATGCCTTAGGTTTTCGGGTAACCAATAGAATTAAAACTCTCTAAATTGATTTTTTTAAAGGATCAGTGCGTAACGCGCAGACCTAAATTTGTAAGTTGCAGGGCAGTAAGTGGTACCCATGATAACATCGCCACCCGGGAGAGACCCGGGAGGGACCCGGGAGGGACCCGGGACAGACCCGGGAGAGACCCGGGAGGGACCCGGGAGAGACCCGGGAGAGACCCGGGAGAGACCCGGGAGAGACCCGGGAGGGACCCGAGGGGCCCGGGTTGGGCCAGGTGGGGACCCGAGGGGGGCCAGAGGAGTCTAGGTGCGTGTCCTCAGTGGTGCAGGGACCCCAAGTTGAGGAGGCGGGAGGAGCTAGGGTGGGGTAGTGGTGGGGCGAGTATGGCTACCAGGCGGCACCAGGAGAGGCCCAGTTTGGCTGTCCAGGGGCGCACTTTACCCGACTTCGGCTGGAACCTCTACGAGGCGCGCGCCAGAATCGTTCTGAGGCAAACGGGTCAAGTCATGAGCGGGCCCCGGGGGGCCTGATTTAAACTTATCGGGCCCCACCCGGGCCTTGCCGCCTCGCTCCGGGTTGCACAGCAAAGGGGTACCCCTTCCCGTCCAGGGGTTAGGGGCTCATAATGGTTTTCGCTCGTAACCGTCCGACCTTGCCCAAAATTTGTACCAGTGGGTTTTTTGACTCGCTGAGTTCGAATCTGGTGGTGGCGAGACCATCCGGGCATCTATAAGGACATCATCGTAGACCTCAGAGCACGCCGACGATGGCGGGCGTCAGCCTACTCGCTGGCCGAAGGCAGATGGTGTAAAGGGCTGCAGCCAGTGCGCCTGATCAGTAGGCAACCCATTTCGCTCTGCATACAGGACCCTCCGTACCCATGGACATGAGTTTTCGTTAAGGACGTCATCGGCGACCTGGTGAGGTCCCCGATGACGCCCTCAGGATGACCCGGGAGGTAAAAACGGACACCGGACATGGACTTAGCAGGGGTTTTCAGGGGCACTGAGTCCATGCCTGTTGTCCGTTTGCACCTCGCGGATCATCCTGAGGGTGTCATCGAGGACCTTACCAGATCACCGACGACGTCCTCAACGAAAATTCATCTCCAGGGGTTTTCAGGGGTGCTAAGTCGATCCCCGGGGTCCGTTTGAACCTCGCGGGTGAAAACAGACACCGGATATACACTGTAAAAGTCTTACCAACTATAGTCCGTGGTAAGTTACCATGAATTTTGCACTTACATAATACCAACACTATTTTATTGGTAATACAAATGAGTATGTTGGTAATACAAATGAACTCGTTTGTATTATAAACAAATGGAATGTTTGTACTTACCAAAGGAAAACTTTTCTTTGTTGGTAACTAGAAACACACTATTTGTTTGTAATACAAAGGAGTTTATTTGTATTACCAACATACCCATTTGTATTACCAATATAATAGTGTTGGTATTATGTAAGTGCAAAATTCATGGTAACTTACCACGGACTAGTTGGTAAGACTTTTACAGTGTAGACTCAGCGCTCCTGAAAACCCATGGACATGAGTTTTCGTTGAGGACGACGTCATCGGCGACCTGGTGAGGTCCCTGATGACGCCCTCAGGATGACCCGGGAAGTGCAAACGGACGCCGGGATTGGATTGGCCGACCTCGAAAAGTTCGCTACATGAAATTTGGTGTCTTTCGGGGTTGTCTAGCGCCCCTGAAAACCCCTGGAGATGAATTTTCGTTAAGGACGTCGTCGGTGATCTGGTAAGGTCCTCGATGACACCCTCAGGATGATCCGCGAGGTGCAAACGGACAACAGGCATGGACTCAGTGCCCCTGAAAACCCCTGCTAAGTCCATGTCCGGTGTCCGTTTTTACCTCCCGGGTCATCCTGAGGGCGTCATCGGGGACCTCACCAGGTCGCCGATGACGTCCTTAACGAAAACTCATGTCCATGGGTACGGAGGGTCCTGTATGCAGAGCGAAATGGGTTGCCTACTGATCAGGCGCACTGGCTGCAGCCCTTTGCACCATCTGCCTTCGGCCAGCGAGTAGGCTGACGCCCGCCATCGTCGGCGTGCTCTGAGGTCTACGATGACGTCCTTATAGATGCCCGGATGGTCTCGCCACCACCAGATTCGAACTCAGCGAGTCGCAAAACCCCCTGGTACAAATTTTGGGCAAGGTCGGACGGTTACGAGCGAAAACCATTATGAGCCCCTAACCCCTGACGGGAAGGGGTACCCCTTGCTGTGCAACCCGGAGCGAGGGCCGGGCAGGCCCAGGTGGGGCCCGATAAAGCCTAAATCGGGCCCCTCCCGGGGCCCGCTCATGACTTGACCCGTTTGCCTCAGAACGATTCTGGCGCGCGCGCCTCGTAGAGGTTCCAGCCGGGGTCGGGGTGCTAAGTGCGCCCCTGGACAGCCAAACTGGGCCCCTCCTGGTGCCGCCTGGTAGCCATACCGAGCCCCACCCTTACCCCACCCTAGCCCCTCCCGCCTCCTCAACTTGGGGGGTCCCCGTACCCCACTGAGGACCGCACCTAGACTCCTCCCTGGCCCCCCTCGGGTCCCACCCGGGCCCCTCTTGGGTCCCACCCGGGCCCTCCTGTCCCTCCCGGGTCTCTCCTGGTCCCTCCTGGGTCTCCTGTCCCTCCGGGTCTCTCCCGGGTCTGTCCCGGGTCCCTCCCGGGTCCCTCCCGGGTCCCTCCCGGGTCTCTCCCGGGTGGCGATGTTATCATGGGTAGTTCCGAGCGAAGCGAGAAAAAATTTTTGGTTTTGCGTTTTGTAGGTGGCAAAATTGAGAGGTCTGTGGTATGGTGTGTTCAAAAAATACAACGCTAAAGCGAGTGAACAAAAAATTCATAAAATTAATAAAAGATAAGCAACAAGCCGGACTGAAGAAGTGGGCCGTAAAATTAAAAATTTGGTTTGAATACCAAAATATTGAGAGCGCAGCGAGCATTTAAATTTTGTCAGTCGAGTGAAGTTTTGTAACGCACTCACTCGAATTTTCAGGTATGCGCAGATTAGAACACTGACATTGAGAGTAAGGTAGTCAAACTGCGCAGCGTGCTGACTCGTCGCACTGCACAGTCGCACCGCACTGGCGGCTAAGCTGATTTTGAACTTGTGATACCTAATTCGGGTCTGACACCGTAAAATGCGTAATGTATTATCAAATTGCAGCAAAACGTATTTTGAAACGGCGCAACTTTAGGCGTAATACCTACGTATTACCGAAAGACAGCTGAAGACTACCTGTCGTCTGGATTCCTCTCCTTTTTCCCTTTCTTTATTTCTCTCTTTGTTTCTCTTTCTTTCTCTCCCTTCCTCACTGTAGACGCTGTGGATACTTTAAATGCCAAATTTTGAATTTTTGAACGCCAAATTTTGGCCTCTATCCAAAGGAATGCCAATTTTGGGCTACATTTAAAGCTGAATTTCGGACCCCTATTAAGAATGCCAAATTTTGGCGTGAAAAGTGGCCAAAATTTGGCGTTCACAAGCACAAAATGACGCCAATATTTTGGCACGAAAAATTGCCACAGCTCTGCCCTGCTGCCATCCAGCTAGCTTGCTACTCTCTCTCTCTCTCTCTCTCTCTCTCTCTCTCTATCTCTATCTCTCTCTCTCTCTCTCTCTCTCTCTCTCTCTCTTTCCCTCTCTCTTTTCTCTCTCCCTCTCCTCTTTCCTTCGCCTTCGCCTTTAGGGGCGCCTGAGCGTTTGGGGGGGGCAATCGTCCGATTGCCCCCCCCCCGAAATCCGCGCCTGGACAGGCAACGTTTTACCCGGTCAAAAATTCACATGGACGTTCACATGGTCATGTGATGGAATTCTCCAATGTGACAAACATGCAGTCACATGCAAATTTTGCATGTGAACACATGACTCGATCACATGAAGGTTTCACATGTGATGACACGCACCATGTGATCGAGTCATGTATAGTTCGTATGTGATTGCGTCATGTGAAGTAGTCCGCATGTGATCGCGCCATGTGTAGCTCGCATGTGAAAGAGCCATGTGAAGCATGCATTTGACTGTGTACATGGGGTAACTCCTATGTGAAACGTCTATGTGTAGCTCGTATGTGTGCTCTTGCATAATGCAACCCGGGGCCACGAGTACATGAGGAAGGGCAAAGGATGCCTAGCACCATCCTGCAGTACCAGCACAGCGGGGCGGGTCATCCGTGCTGGCCGAGCCGGTGCGGAGGCAAGAGCATGGGTAGGGAGCACGCGTGCCCCGGGGAATAACGAATGGGTTGCCTGCCTCACGGGCGCGGCACTCATGCCGCCTCTTTAGCGTCAACCCCGCGGCAAAAAGCGGACTAAGTATAACGCTAAGAATTTCAAATGTGGTAACAAGCGAAACGATGTATGTGTAAAATCATTTCTTATGTGAATATCAGAATGTGTCATAAATGGCATATATGTGACAAAAATTAACAGTCCTGTTGCACATGCATCGATGACGACATATATGGTGCTTCATGTGACCTCCAGTGTGGCCTCTCATGAACTAAGACATGGGGTAGAAATCTGCACATAAGCTGTCATATGTGGTCGAAATATTCACATATGTCGACTCATGTGAAATAAATCTTCTCATGTGAAATCACATGTGATGAAAAGTGTATCATGTGATATCACAAGATCCATCATGGGATACCACATAGGTGTACACATGACATTGCATGTGAATTTTTGACCGGGTATAGGATGAATGCAATTGAAGAGTAAGGTAGGGTGTCCCCACTTCCACTACATCGGTGGAGCTGATGACAGCGCCTGTGACACTTTGGGTAGGCCAACCCGCCACGCACTTGTTTCCTCCTCTCATTTTCCTGAAATTAAAAGCTATATTTACATTTTTTTAAAACAAAATCACCCGCTAACAAGCTACGCCCACTACCTGCCGCTGCCGCTACGCCGCTAGACCGCCTACCTGGCTCGCTGCGTCGCGCGCGGCGCGCGGAGCCGGCGGCGCGGAGCTTCGGTAGATACGATAGTGTGCGCGGGACATACGAGTATACTCTGCAGATACGATACATGTATAACTCCATAAAAATAGGCTTTAGGCTCATAATATCGATGAAATTATATTTTTTACGGGTTCAGGTGGGTATCAGGATTACGAAACCACTCATAACTCATTTTCGCCAAAAATGTCAGTTACAACATTGTGAAAACGACACTTTTTAGATAGGCTTTTGTGTAAACGACACTCCGTAGATAGGCTTTTGTGTAAACGGCACTCCGTAGAGGCTTTTGTGTAAACGGCACTCCGTAAATAGGCTTTTGTTGTTAGGACACGTCGATTTAAAATACTGTTAAATTTAACGATTTAGCACCTAAAATCAGGCATGTAATCATGTGTAATCCATGTAATCTTGTAATCCTGTGTACGTCCGTCAACAGAGTGGTGGCCCCCTCGAGAGAAATACACTAAAGCTATGTTTAGGACACCATTGGTCCTAAACCAGCAGATATATCGTTGCAGATCATAAAACAAATCTTATTTAAAATTAAATTTCTAACAAAAAACATTTTCATAAAAGTTTCTGTTCTATGAACTTTAAGAAACTCCATGTATTTTTCCCATAAGAAAAAGTGTCCGAAGTTGGAGCACTTTCAAAAACGGCCCGCAAAAAAAAATCGTTTGAGCTAGGAATTTTTTTCTAACGTAATTTTGTTGGTGAAAGACCCTACATTAATGTATAAAACGATCAGCTCGGTGGCAGCTCTCGGGTCCACGAGAGACGGACATCCGGGGAACCTACTTAAAAGTTACGCGTTTTCCGTTTCGCCAAGTTTATTTTTTCTCCCTTCATGGACATCAAGGGAGTAACCGTACCGATGTCACGATCCTAGGAGTAGAGACTCTTGTCTTTCCAACGCCACTGTCAGATTTCAAATATCTCAAAAATTGGCTGAGATGGGTTGAAATATATATATTTTTGTAAATTGTCCGAAGTTAGGGCACTAGTAAAAAGGGTTGGCTTGTAGTTTCTATCCACTTTTTGTACAAAGTTTTTTGCTGCTCAGGGATGAAGTCCTTCTTTAAAAACCATTGCAAGTCTGCTTTCAAATTCGGTTTTAGCTGAAATGAACAACTGTATGCCAATGGTGGTTTCACAGTCTCCCAGTTGACAGGCCGCCCTACTTTCTTGCCAAGAATATTGATTTCTACAAGGGGTTCATCCCACTGTAAACGATACTTTACAACTCCTGCAGCTGGGCCAATATTAATTTCTCTCACTTTGGCCAAAGGTATGGAGCTCCACTTCATGAATTTAGCAAGTTCTCTGTAGCTGTAGATATCACTAGTTTGCATTTCATAAACTTGATAAGCTGGTGTCTTTAACTTTGCAGTTTTCATAGCCATTAAAAAATAATTTACATTTTCGAAAATAATAATTTTTTTTAAATAAATATTTTTTCACAGTGTCCTAAGGGGTAATACGGTGTGTTGCGGCCCTTTGAACGGAAATTTCGTCCGTTTGGCCGTATCTCTTACCGTTTTGCCGCTACAGCGTGACTCAAGGGCGAAAAGTCCTCAAGTTGCATGTTGGGTGTCGTTCAGTGATGCCAGACAGGCGAGCTCGCAAGGTCGTACCAACTTGCTAAAAAGATCGTACCTAAGCCCAAAAAGGTCGTACTTAACCTGTTTTCGTTACAACATAAAGAATTTCCCCTAAAATGTATAGAAATCGCAGGTTCGTTGTAGAAACTACCGCAAAGACGCCAAATGCGTCCTAAGGACGCCAAGTTTTGGTGGATGACTCCAGTGTTTGGCGTCTTTGGACGCAACATTTGGCGTTCAGAGTATAACGTCAAATTTGGCGTCGAAATAGACGCCACTCGCAGTTTTCAGTCAGTTTACAGAACCGGGTAAGATTTTAAAAAATCGGTTCATTAAAAAGCAGGTTCGGTTTAAAAAACCGGTTCAGTGGAAAAAACCGTTTTGCGGATGTATGAGGATGTGATGTGAATGATGCGGATGCATTTGGATAGGGTCTGGATGCAACGGATGGGGATGTACGTTGGACGAGGTGGACATTGTCCATATGCAATGGTCTGACGGATGGTTCGGATGGACGACGGATTCATAACGGTGGATGATATGGACGCTTGATGGATTGGGCGGATAGTGGTGTCATCCGCAACGCATCCGATTTGAAACAAATCAGGATATGGATATCCACATCCACAGTTTAGGATGCTATCCGGACATCCAATTGAGCTCCACATTCCCATTAGGGATTCCCGTATAACAACATCCCATCTGCTATCCAGTTCCTATCCGGTGCCTATCTGGTTCCCCGCGCCGAAAGACTAGCCCATCTGCTTCGCCGCTCCGAAAGACTAGCCCATCTGCTTTTCTGGCACTCTCTGCAGCGCTGCCTTCTTTCAATTGTACGTTCGCTTACATTGCGACACTTGAAACCTATAAGGTCGTAGTTCGGGGAGGCTTCGTACAAGGTCGTAGTTCGGAGAGGTTCAGTGGAAGGACGCAATTCGAGGAGGCTCCGTATAAGGTCGCAAGTGTTCCAAAGCTAGTTTTGAGAAAAAGCGATTTGAAGATTTTGAGTTGCATTGCGGCTTATGGACGGCTTGCTTTTCAAATTCGAATAACTTTTGAACCATCAAACATTTAAGAATGCAGTTTGGACTGGTCGATAGCTTTTATTTTCCTCTATCCAAAACACCAAGTAACTGAAAATTTCTAAAATCCATACATACGACCTTCTACGGAGCATCCACCAATTGCGTCCCTATACGAAGCCTCTCCGAACTATGACCTTCTAAGGAGCCTCCGCGAGCTACGACCATATAGGTTTCTAGTGTCGATTAATAGTAGAGAAAAATTTAAAACTGCTATGTGTTTCTTGATCTTAAGAACACTTGCAATCACTTCACCAGCGAAGACTTAACCAATTTTTTTCAGTGGACGGACGAGCTGAGCAGCGTGGAGCTGGCTTGGGCTTGCAAGACGTCGAATGTGCCAAGCCAAGGGTGCCAAGTTGCTACCCACACCGAGGGCAAAAACGGCCTGCTATACTTGATTTTTTTATACTGTAGCCTGCGTAGCCTCGCTCTGAAAACCCAACAGTGTGCATTGCACACTGTAGATACAGTGTGCATTGCACACTGTAGATACACACCCAGAAAATGGCATTCTAGCTTTTAGTATGTTAACATTCTAATACTATACTCTAATTGAAAACTCTAAAGCGCATACTAATGTTTAGAGGGTAAACATACTATTGCAAAACTCCTAACTGACATACTTATGTTCAAGTGATTAACATACTAATGCAACAATCTAACCTAACATACTAATCTTTAGTATGTTAAACCCCTAATCGAACCTGGGAACGCGTCCGCGCTCGGCTACAGAATGACGTAGGGATGCTGGAGCGGCCTTTCCATCACGTCCCGGTGGTCGAGTGGTTAAAATGATAGGCTCGCAGCACGGAAGTCCGAGGTTCAACTCCCAGGCGGGTAAGGTATTTCCTCAGTCAAGTAATGCGTACTCATTGTAGATACAAGGTAGGAAATTCTATCAAAAGAGCATATTTCATAACCAAGGACAAATCTTTTTCAATTTTAATAAGATCCGCTGAATTAAATATCACATCGGTCGGCATTCATTTTTCCTAGATTAGAGGTCTAACCTACTGAGGAATAGAATGTCACATACTAACTAGACATACTAACCAGACATTCTAAACTTAAGTATGTGGCGTTCCTACCTTATGGATTAGTGGATTACATACTAAAGAATAGTATTACATACTTGGTTCGTATTATAGTCGGCAAAAACCCTAAACATTAGTATGTTCCTCTAAAATTGAGAATATCGTTTTCTGGGTGCAGTGTGCAATGGGCTGCACGCTGTGGATACAGTGTGCATTGGGCTGCACGCTGTAGTTACAGTGTGCATTGGGATGCCAATGCACACTGTTGGACGGTTTAGACTGGTGAGGACAGATGCGTTTTTTATTTATTGGATACGTTCCAGTTATCTTTTGAACCAATCAGATGCCTCAGAGGCCTACTAGAATATACCCCAACAAATGAATAACGCATCTGTCCTCACCAGTCTAAACCGTCCATAACTACAGCGTGCATCCCACACTGTAACTACTGCGTGCACGTGCATCCCAATGCACGCTTGCCGTGTGATGTCGCCTCATGCCCCCCAGCCCCCCCCCCCCTCTCCAACTTTCTATTGCCCTCCATCCACGATTTTTTTTGTCGATTAATGCAATTTAAGAATTAATTTTTGTCACTTCATTAAATCCCCTTTAAAAAAAAATATGAACACATTTAAAAAAAATATTAGTTTTATATATTACCGATTTTCGGACAACCGTGCAAAGGCGAACTGAGCCATCCCGTTTAGACCGGTCAAGTACCTTGTAACATTTTTTTTTGTTTGTTTTAGCAAACAAAAAAAAAATAAGTGTTTCAATATTTCTGTGTTTTTTTGTTGTTTTTTGTTGTTTTTTTTGTTTTAGAAAATATTACTTCGTCACGCTCTTTTCGTAAAAGAGTTGAACTATTACAAAAGGGCTTGTTTTAAAACAAAATGTTCGGATTCCTTGTTAAGTTACGACACTACTTAGTCGTTGCTACTGTGGACCACACTAAGCAATCCGAAAAAAGTTTTGTGACTTCCTAGTTACCATTCTTTATTTTTCAAACAAGAGTCTTATCATACAGAATGTCATCAGGTGAAAAACTTTTTTAACAGTTTTAACGCTCGAAAAAGTAGCTTAACCAGTGTAGTTTTTTTTATGCGAGAGGGAAAGAGACTTGTGCGTGTGAGGCAGCTACTACTCGGCCGTCGGTTCAGGGCCTGTTGCTGAAAAAGTAATGAAGATATGGTTAAAAGCGTTTATTTATTTGGAAATAACATTACTTCCTCCGAAAACAGTTATGGTCATTCTCTGTTTGCTGCAGTAGTCCGTGTTTGAGCCAGCACTGACTACAACTGATAGCCAAAATTTTTACCGACATCTCCTGGATATGTGAAGGCTTTCACGAAGAAATGTCCACCAAAAAAATGTCCACCGTAATATCGTCCCCATACCTATTTAGCCCCCTAGTCAATGAGGGCCAATGTGCTAAAATGGCAAATGAAATTTGGGCCAATTTATTCTTTATTGTCCAAGTCCAAGTCACATTTGAATTCTAGATTTAATCATGGATTTTAATGTTGTAGGCAACTGCCTCTAAGTACAGCATGACCTCATTCCTCTCCTTGTAGTCCTCGTAGCTGCTGGCCAGGTTGTGCAGCCGCCGCTGGCACATCTCATACTTCTTGTTTGTGGGCTGCTTCACGTTGATGTGGCCCGCTCGGATTTGCGCGAGGAGCTGGTGAAAGTCATGCTCCTCGTCGATCACCTCGTCCAGGAACTTCCAGACGTTGGCGTGGTGAACGACGAGGAGCTTCTGGAACTTGGAATGCCACCCCTCCACGACATTGTTGGTTCTGGCCGTGTCGTCCACTGCTTGCTGGTGGACGTTCCAAAGGGCGGGAGGGAGCGGGAAGACGTAGGAGCGGCCTGCCACGTCCTTCACCACGCCGTGGATGGTGTACAGCTGCCCGAACTGGTTGGGGACCGTCTTGAACGTCCCGTCGGCGTAGATCGTCTCCGACCAGGTGAGGACGCGCAGGCTCTCCTCCGAACACAGCACGATGACGCGGTCCGGGTCATCGACTCCTGAGCATACACGCACGGGTGCCGTATGCCCATGCTATGTCCCCTCCCCTGCCGCTTTTCGCTCGTCGTTTCTAACCTGAGTCGAAGAGGAGGATGCGCGTCCCCCTCCGGGTGGTGGTGTACGGGGCCTCCAAGATGAAGTCCTAGTCTAGACCAACTACCTAGAGTTTATCGGCGTTCAGATGTAGTGAACGTACTCGCTGCGGCGGGTCGTTGGGGTGCTCCTCGGCGGCTCGCTTCACTCCCCGCATCACCTTCCTGGCCTCGATGGCCCGGTGGTCGGCCTCGTGGTTGATGTGCGCCTCGGTGCCGTCCTTCAGCATCCGTAGGTTGTTGAGGTCGGCGTTCGTGTGGCAGCGCGCGTTGCACACCTTGCGCTCCACGCACCGCCAGTACTGCTTCTCTCCCTTCCGTGAGTGTTGGGAGTATTGGAAGCCCCGGAAGCAAAGGAGCTTCTTCCCCTTGTTCGAGTCTATTAGCTCCATCGCCCTCTGTGGCTCGCGGTGGAGTGAGGAGTGGGGCCAACAGGCGCGTGGGTGGGTGGGTGTATCTTGGACGCGGCCCCTGCATTGTTGGCCATCGCAACAGTGCCCTATTAAGTGTGCCATTTATTTAAGCGGGCAACCAATTAAGGGACATTTATCAGGGGACCTTACCACGGATGACGAAAAAACCTCGGACCATCTGCGACCGGACATTTTACGGTGGACATTCCTTCGTAGCACCATGTGAAGGTTTAGTCGGTATAAGGAGTACACACAGTGGGGAAAAACCGAAAAAAAGGTGGACATAATTAATAGCACCCGTCTGATGCACCCCAAATCAAAATGTTACAGTGGTTTTAGAGGTTTTCGGGTGCGATAAATCCAATTTTTTAGCTTATTTCGAACATACAAGAGGCGGAACCAGGCCAAAAAAGAAGGAAAACTTCAAATTTTGCAAAATTTTCATGAAATTACGTGAAGATGGGTATTTTGGGGCGCTGATTGCATTTCTCGGCTTATTTTGGATCTACAGGGGGCGGAACTAGGTAAAAGAGACGGGGGAAACTTAAAATTTCGATAATGGTTCATCAAAATTACCTTCCTGGTGTTTTTCGGGTGTGTTGGTTCTATATCTCCGCTTGCTCCCCTGCGGCTTAAAATAAGCCGAAAAATTTGGCTAAATATTATGTTTTTTCCGTGTTTTTCAACTGGTTCGGACTATTTAAGCTGCATAGTAAGCCGAGAAATGCAATCAGTGCACCCGAAAACTCCAACACGAAATTTTATGTAAATTGTGCGAATCCTCCAGTTTTTACCTGAATTTCGTCCGAGTTCCGCCCATTGCCATTTCGATACCTTACGTGAAGAAAGACTCAGCCACGCGCTAGATGTTGAGAACGACGTAGCCGTCGGAACGCTGTTAAGAAAGACTCAGTGTTGCGGAGCGTCGCTGAGAACCACGTAGTCTGCGGGAGCCTGTTCAGAAAGACTCAAATGCTTTCCGGCCGGGAGGCGCAGAGACAACTTTGAAGCGCTTGGATAAATCGAAGGTTCCAGGTATAATTTTTTTGAAAACGGGTGACGACAGATCAATCAATTGTGTGTCTTTCCCCGTTTTCAGAAAATTTGTATCTTCAACCTGCGATTTATCCAAGCGCTTCAAAGTTGTCTCTGCGCCTCCCGGCCGGAAAGCATTTGAGTCTTTCTGAACAGGCTCCCGCAGACTACACTGTTAAAAATCCCGTACCCCATTCCACAGATACTACGGTAAAATCCGTTTTGTTTGATTACGGAACAGCCGTATCTTAAAAATACGGTGTTTTCCGTGACCAATTCCGTAGTGAAGTTTCTTCAAACTTCGAAAAAAGTTAAATTAAAGGCAGTACGGTCATACGTACTACGGACGTCCCGTACCCACTAAAAACGGTCTAGACCTGGTAAAAAATTAACGGGAAAAACCGTAAAAATTACCGTGCAAATTTCTGGCAGTGTACGTGGTTCTCAGCGACGCTTCGCAACACTGAGTCGTTCTTAACAGCGTTCCAACGGCTACGTCGTTCTCAACAACTAGCGCGCGGCTGAGTCTTTCTTCACGTAAGGTATCGACTTCTAAATAAGCCAAGACATGGAATCAGCGTAACTTAAAACCATATGGGCCTATGTAACATCTGAGACTAAAGTATGTCAAACGGCTGCTCTGTGTACAATGTTCGTTAAAATGTCGCCTCGTCATGGCGATATCGTCTCACATATTTGCTCGCCAAGGCCAAAGCGGCGGATTGCGGCAGCCGATCTCAAACAAAAAAAAGTATTGATGGTTCAATCTTCATTTTCACGTGTGACTTACTGCAGCAATCGGCAGGAATCGTTTTATATCTCAATCCAAAGTCGGCTGTCGCTCTTACGCGCTGTCGTTTGCAGACTCCCCGAAAATAATTAATTTCAGTTCTTTAACGTACATAATTTAAAAAAATACGATTTCACGAAATCCTGGTAGGCACGAAGTATGTTTTGGTTTCATCAGAGTTTTTGGTGGATGGTCTATGTAGAAATTGAGTTAAAAATATCCAACCAATTCATTGAAAATATTGAATTTTTTTTCCGAGGGTTTGATAAGCGACATAAGATTAGGTCACAGGCCAAATTTGTGCTCGTTTGCTTGAACGACTTAGAAGATTGGTTCTCAGTAAGGAAATGTCCGATCAGCTTGATTTTTGAACTATAGGCTCGTTGTGCAATTAGGGTTCAAACACTGAATTCACATTTGTATTCTGACGTGTTCTTTCAGTTTTTAGTTGGCTGAGCGAAGCGAAGCCTATTACTTCACTGATCGGATTTGGCTCCTGTCTGTCTGTTTGTTTGTTTGTTTGTCTGTTTGTTTGTGTAGCTGCTAGCACGATAACTCAAGAACGAGTTCAGATATCGACTTGCAATTTTTACTGTAGCTTCCTTGCCCCAAAAGCTCGGACGAGTTCGAAAATGGGCATTCTAGCTCAAAAATTGACACCGTTAAAAATTAATTTACATTTTCAAAAAAAATAATTTTAAAAATAAATATTTTTTTTCAGTGTCCTAAGGGGTAACTCGGCGAGTTGCGGCCCGTAGGGCGAAAATTTCGTCTGTTTGGCCGTTTCTCGCACCGTTAAGCCGCTACTGCGTCAAAGTTCGACAAAAAGTGCTTAATATACGCTTAGAGTTGTGTATTTCTCAGATTTTCGCTTTTCACAGACTAGCATGTCGCCGGAACCGTCTACACGAGTAAAATTTAATAGCGCCCACTGATTTGTTACTCAAAGCGTATTTTTTATGGTATCCTAATCCAAACTGACAGCGCCGCAGGCCTAGGTAGATGTACGCAGGCGCGTCGCAGCGTAACAGTGTTTCGCGAGATATCGCGAAGCCTGTTACGCGAGACGTGGTCTGGCGTACATCTACCTAGTTTTTAAAATACTGTTCATGACTTGAATCAACAGGTCCCCAGCCACGGTCCTCCTCCCCTTCCCCTGCGTACCGCGCAGAGGGGCCGAGCCGAGCACCGGCAACAATACCGATTGGGCTTGGCTCCCCTTCTGAACTGGCACTATCCTGGGGGGTAGGCAACCCGAGGGGGGCGCCGCGGTTGACAGAACGGAGCGCGTTTGGGGTGGGAGTGCGTAGTCCTAGGCTAGAACCTTCACTCGACAAAAGAAGGCCGACAGCTCTGCGGCTAGCGCGTCCACCTCGCGACTTTAACTCTTCATATTAGGTGAACGAAATGTTGGACAGTCTACATGAATGTGTCATTATAAGTTTTGGACCTGCAGAAATCGTTTTGAAAAGTTTCACGTAGGTTCGTCGAGAAGGAAAAAAGTGATTTGTAAAATGGTTTACGTAAAGATACACGTAGATGTAAACCAGTTTTGTTCCTTCTCGCGAGATTGAAGTCAAACTTTGCAAAACTATTTCCGCAGATATAAAACTAATATTTCCGCATTCAGTTCAGCTTGTCAACGTTTTGGTGATTTTAAACAATGAGTTAAAGTCGCGAGGTGGACGCCGTCAGCGACCGGCCGTGGCGGCATTACAGTCCTAGCCAACAATCAGGAGCCGCGGCCAGCTAGTGGTCACGTTCAAAACTGTCCTCGCGGTGCATCCTTTTGCACGGCGCGAAACAGCAACGATTCTGACGTGACCACTTTTTGCGTTGAAACTCTTGGACATCGAGGTACAAAGCAACAGGCGATGCTTTTCATTGGTTGAAAATAACCGCGAAATGGTGTTATTGGTTAGAGCTTTCCCCGACCCGGCTCGGCTTCCCTTTCCACGTCTGTTTACCCTTGACAAGTCGAGCATTACCATAGAAACGGAGATTTTAACTTCAAATTTCTCAAAATTGGCCACCAACTTTTGGATGGCATTGCAGCAGTGAACTCAGGAGATTTAGTTCTACCTCTCTGCCAACTCTTATCAAAATCGTATAGAGAATTTCGGTTTTGCATAAGGGGCCGTGCTAATAAAAAAAAAAAAAAAAAAAAAAAATGGGATCCTGAGACAAATCCATAAGGCTACTTCGTGCCTAAAAAAAATTATAGCAAATGAAAGATAAAGGATTAGACTATGGCTGAGGTCAGTGGTCACTTGATTAAGGCGAGCGCGGAAGTATGCAGTTGCACCTAAAAAGTGACTAGGTTAGGTTGCCCCGCGCACTCATCTTGTTGCGCGCGGAGCTGTACTTTTCAATAATTCATATAAAACGTTACAGGAGAGATAGAGATAGAGTTAGACCGAGGGGGGGATCACTGAGGTGAAAGGTGGACAATGATTTGAAATCATTTTACTTTTTTTGATTTTACCTGACTTTCAAAGTATTATTTTATTTTTTATTACTTTCAAAATATCTTTTACTTTAAATTATTTCTGACTACTAGGATGATTTCCATTTATCACTTTTACTGCTTTTGTATTTTTGATTTTATTTTGATTTTTTTTTCTTATTTTTATTTGATTTCTTTAAATTTTTTGATTTTTTTTCGATTTTTTAAATATTTTTTTCTGATTTTTGGCGGGCTTGAAAATGATTTTTTGAAGAATTATCGTTTTGTTTTCTCTACAATTTCTTTTCTTTCTTTTGATTTTGTGATGTTTTGATTTTATTATGATTTTTTAAAATTATATTTTGATTTTTTGGGATTTTATTTTGAGTTTTTTGATTTTATTTTGATTTGTTTAGATTTTATTTTGATTTTTTTCAATTTTATTTTGGTTTTTTCAATTTTATTACTTTCACTTGATTTTAAATTTAAATTTTGATTTTTTGATTTTTCTTTACTTTTATTTTGATTTTTGATTTTTTTTTATTTTTTTCCTGAATTTTTTTGGGACCGGACAATGATTTTTCGAAGAAATCCCCCCCTCGAGTTAGACAGTTTGAACATTGGAGATTTAGGTTCCTTAAAGAAATTGTTTAGTATGAGAGAAAAAAAATTGAGTTATGTCCATTTTTTTCAGTGTTGCCCCACTGTGTTATAGGTGACGAAGTCGCCTGCAAGCTAACTAGCTTTAATACTGGCAGGAACCTGAACGTTGACTTACAGCGGGGCCTCGGGGAATGCCACCCCATGTTTACGTTGTTGATTGTACATTCATGAGGACTTGTACAAACTGGAACCAGAGACGGAAACCTTTCCGGCACGTTGGTAGACTCATTGTGCCCACGCCAGGGACGGTAAACTTCGCAGGGCGGGCGCAGGACGCCATTATTAGAAGACGATAGCGACGAGTAGCGACGTCCTCCTCGAGCCACGGGCCCTCGTAACAAAAGAAAAAAAATGCAAGTCCACTCTATCCTAAATTCCTTGTCGTTTAATTGCCCGGATGCAAATTTGCAGAAATTTAAAAACTATTCGTAGTACTAAGCTAGAAGTATTTTTCTTTTACCTTCCAATCTTTAAGCGAGTCTTAAAGTATGGAATTTTGAGATAGACGCATTTTACGAGTACAAATGTGCTGTGAAGCGGAAGAAGGGGATAAGTTGACTTACCCCCCAAATGAGATTTTTATGGCATATTATAGTATATTTTAGTCTGCATCTACCCACCAAATATTATAGGAATATATCATATAGGATAGGAGATATTGGGGTTTGAAAAAGGCGCTAAGTCGACTTAACTTGTATTGTACTGTTAATATTGGATAGCAAAAGGGGGTAAAATGACTTATCCCCAAAATCATCAAATTTTAACCAAAGCAAAAAGAGTTAAGTAGACTTAACTCTTTTTGATCACTGTAAATACCAGAGCGAGGATCCTCGCCCTCAGGAGAGCGAGATATTTCCCCTCTCCCAAATAGAAAATAGACGTCTATAGTTGGTCGAATACAGGTCTATCATGTCTAAACGATTAGACGTCTAGTGAGAGACATCTAAAAGATGTGTAATAGATGTCTCATGGCATCAATGTCTAGCTGTAGACGTTACGAGACGCTCTACTTGCCGTCTAAAACATCTATCCTTTTAGACGTCTAGTGCTAGATGTGGTGTAGACGTTGCGAGATGCTCTACATCCCATACAACAAATCTACCCTTTTAGACGGCTAATGGTAGAGTACGTGTAGAAGTCGCGTGACCCTCTACTTCCCGTCTATCACATCTATCCTTTTAGACGTCTAGTGGTAGAGACGGTGTAGACGCCACGAGGCGCTCTACCTCATGTCTAAGCCATCTATCCTTCTAAACGTCTAGTGGTAGACAAGGTTTAGACGTCGCGAGACGCTCTACTTCCCGTCTATCACATCTATCCTCTTACACGTCTAGTGGTAGAGACGGTGTAGACGCCACGAGGCGCTCTATCTCATGTCTGAACCCTCTAAGCGCTTACATTTCTCGTGGTGGGTGGGACCTTAAGTCCGAGAGACGACCTACTCCATATTAAGCATCTGTGCGTTTAGAAGTCTTACGTTAAATGACGTGTAGACGCCAAAAGATGCTTTTCTTACCGTCTATGTCAACTTTGTCCTTAGATCAGTATACTTCCACAATTTGCCGCCAGATGGCGCGTCCTGCCGACGAAAGCTACCTTTCGTTTCTATGTCGATTATTTTATAATTTTGTGAATATTCCGTTTAGCCTTATTGGTAGTCGGTAAGAGCGATATTTTCATAATGTGACTGCCCGTTTTCAAAACGAATTAAAAATAAAATTAAACATTTTGTTGAATGTTGAAACTTGTTCTCGCGGACCACTCAGATCCCGGGCACATCGACCCTAAGCGCCCATTCCGCGTCCGCGCACAGTGTGTTCACTCAAACTGAGTTAAGGAACACATTACATTTTTGAAGAATGTGTACAAGGTTCGTTAGGGGCCTTAAATTTACATCTGCCTTTAACAAGTCTTGTACTTGTTATCTTTTGAAAATAAAAAGCAGTTTTCGACTGCACTATTTCGCATTTATTTCCTCACATCTAACTGATGTCTATACTTCGACGTCTAAAAGACAACAAACGAATCTAAGCTTGGATGTCTATAAGCCCTCTTACCGCATACGTCTTTTCGATGTCTACAACTAGCCGTCTAAAAGAGCTCATTTTCGCGGCCATCAAAGACATCTATTAGACGTCTATGATAGATGGCTATTAGACGGCTAGGCATCTATCCTTAGTCCTCTTTTTGCTTCCTTTAAAACGTCTATTTTCTATTAGGGCTCTCTTTGAGAGCGAGGTGTGGTTTTCTCGCTTGATTAGAGCAATAAATTCAAAAATCTTGCCCTGTTTGAGCAAGGATTGGGAAAACTCGCCCTTTTTGAGTGAGGATTTTTATCCTTAATCTCACTCAATATGAGTCATGTTGCAGATTCTTTCTCAAAAATAGCGAGGTTGCTAAAGTCTCACTTAATTGGGGCAACGGAAAAACATCTCGCTCTTTTTAAATCAGACATCTCACTCTTGCATTTGCAGTGATGCAGGTGGTGAAAAAGTAGTTGACTCGTGTCTCATGCATTACAGTACACATTACTAAAAAGAAATAGCTCAAATCTTTACTACTTATAATTCGACGCCTCCTAAGAGAAACATCGTAACTTTTTCGGCCGCCCGAGAAAGATCCTAACTTTCTAGGCCGCCCGAGAATAATCCTAATTGTTTTGTCCGTCGGAGAACTATCCTAACTGCTTTTTCCACCTCCCGAGTTTGGACCCTTGTAGTTATTGAACCAGTTTAGTTGCCATCACCAAACATTCACCAAAATAAGCCAAAAGTTTGTCAGAGCAGACTAGGATATAGCATGATCGTGTTTTGTTAAGGGTTACTGATATAAAAGCGACGCAAAGGACAACTGTAACCTCCCCGAAAAAGCAGTTAGGATAGTTCTCCGACGGACAAAACAATTAGGATTATTCTCGGGCGGCCTTAAAAGTTAGGATCTTTCTCGGGCGGCCGAAAAAGTTACGATGTTTCTCTTAGGAGGCGTCGAATTTAACAGTCCAATGGTTAAAGACTAGCTCATTAGAAAGACTAGCTCAGTAGAAAGATTAGATCATTAGAAAGACTTGCTTGATGAGAAAGACTAGCTCACGTTTCATACGTTTTAATACAGTTGGTAGACTATGCCCAAGTTTAAGAGCAAATCTAGTTTGAAACCTCGCGATTAAAATGCGTTGCACCCGGGTGGATGGGCGAGCGGGACCCGATGTGCAGGCACCTCCTCGTGGTGAGTCCTGGGTAGGCATCGGCAAACCTTTGCTGAGCTAAGACCTGCACATACGTGCACATACGTCGTTACGTCCGTTAGCTGGCAGCGGCGGCCGGCCGGCCTAATACCGTTCAACCCCAAAAAACGCAGAAAAAATGTATTTTTTAAACTTGAGGTCTGGGACGCATGTGAGTGGCCCTGTATACCTTCCCATGCCTCAAACTATTGACTTTGGTGTTAGTGAAGACCACCCTCTAGAGAGACTCGGAGGGAGAGAGGCGTCAACTCGCCACGCTCAGGCTGGGACGAGCCAATCACGGCGCTCCTCGCGCGGCGAGTTGACGCCTCTCTCCCTCTGAGTCTCTCTACCACCCTCTCGGCAGTGGCGTCGGAAGTGGGGTTTGGGTGGGGCTCAGCCCCACCCGTTTTTGGATAGGAGAACTCTCATTTTGAGTCATTTTGGCCTAGCTTTGCCTAGCGTACGACGTAAGACGTTCGACCTACGCAGTCGGCGTCGGCGCCGGCGCCCGGCCGGCAGGCTCTCCGTTAACTCAAAAATTATTTAAGGAGCACGATGAGTCAGAAACGGCTGACTCATCTGCTGCTGCTTTTCATCCACAAAGATTTAACGTTTCAGATTCCAATAAGTGATGTTATCAGAGAATTTGTCAACTGCACTCCTGAAAGGCGGAGAGTATTTGGAAAACTTTTGTAATCTGTAACATGTGCCCATTGCCAATAAGCTATTAAAATTGCAGTTTCCATCTCGACGCATCCGTGCAACAACGGCGGATCTGTGGAGGACGGGTGAACAAAGGCGGATCTGTGAGGGACGCGTGAACAGAGGCGGATCTGCTTTTTGAGAATTTTGACATGCCTGCCTTTGGAGATCTCTCACTCATCGTCTTGACCTCAGATCGCTCTGGATAATGTCTCATTGCACTCTGCATTGAGTCAGGAATAGAATGAGACCCAATCCAAACGATCCGACGTCACCAAGAAGAGTGAGAGACCTCCGAAGATAGGCATGCCGAAATTCCCAAAAAGCAGATTTGCCTTTGTTTACGCGTAACTCACAGATCCGCCTTTGTTCACCCGTCCCTCACAGATCCGCCTTTGTTCACACGTCCTCCACTGATCCGCCGTTTCTGCACGGATGCGTTGAATTCCTTTTAGTGTAATTCGTTTCCCAGAAACAAAACAAAACGGGGGGAGGGGGCGGGGGGGGGGGGGTTATACTAATTTGAGCCCCACCCGCCGTGGAGGACTTCCGACGCCACTGCCTCTCGGTGACCACCCCTCCGAAAGCCCCAAGTCCATTTCAGGGCTCAAAAATAGTAAAGCGGAAAACAGCGCTTTTTGGCACAAATTGGCTGGTAGGTAAACGAAGATGATGTCCGATCGCAAAATCAAAGTTATTTGAGGAGAGGAATCAGCGTAAGGAAACGAAACTTTTGAGTCCTGTTAACGATGTTGAAGTTGAAAAAAGCCAAATGACGATGGCCCCTAATCGAGAACCCCAGATATGCTCCCAGCGGGCTGCCTTTGCATCGGTTCGCCAGATCTACGACGGCAGTGGCGACCCGGACATCGCAGAGCGCTCCGTGCATGTTTCGGCTGCTGACGCCAGGCCATCCCGCCAAGCACTTTTGTGAAGGTGGTGGCCTACCCGGAGAGCCCAAACGCAGGGGGAAGCAGGAATTAGATTCTTGGTACCTAAATTTTCGTGCCGTCACTTCCCGAAGACTTCATTGTGGGGGCACCTTTAGCCTCACACTTTAAATTTGAAAAGAAAAACAGTGGGAAAATATTTAGAGCACTTGGGGGTCTAGCTTCTAAGCTCTGATATAGTTGGGTCATAGTTAGTTGGATAAGTCATTTGTAATGATTTATAAAATAAAGTCACATGCCCCATTTGGGTACAAAAAGTTCTGATATCATTAGAAAACCTGAAAATTTCACTAAACGCATAACTCTTATGACTGATATCTTTTTGAAATAAAAAGAATACTCTATAAATGGCGTACTAGTTTTTACATGATAGTATTTGGCATTTGGGTTGATGACTAAATTTTATAAGTAAGGAATAAATGTTTCAAGTCGCTCGTCCCTAACGCAAACCACGTATCTTTGCGCGACCCCAGTGAAGCCACGCATGGCTGCGCGACCCCAGTGAAACCACGTATCGTTGCGCGACCCCAGTGAAACCACGTAACGCATTTTTTGGTCATTTTTTAAAAACTACACCATTCGATTCAGAATTCTTTGTACTACAAGAATTTGTAGTCCACAAAAAATGACCAAAAATTGCGTTACGTGGTTTCACTGGGATCGCGATACGTATTTCACTGGGGTCGCCATCTGCGTAACTTCCTGAAGTACTAAATACGTGGTTGCGTTAAAGGGACGAGCTTGAATTAATAGTGTATTTGAAGTCTAATGACTTTACACCAAAACAGAAAGGGCTACTTAAATACTTGAGTCAGTATGTCTCATTGACAGGTACATTTGCATTAATCTACAAAAGACTAGTAACTTAAGAATAACTGCTTCAACTGAAGAAAAGTAAACTTGAAGTCAACATTAAAAATAAAAACAAAAAGAGTAAATTAAATACCTCAGTCAGTCTCTGTCATTGACAGATGTATTTGCATTTATCTACAGGAGACTAGTACCGACAAAATTGCAATAAAACTTACCTATGAAATCAAAATTATTTTAAAGACTAGCTATGCAGCTAAGAAATGTTACATATAAATAAAAAGAATTGACTTGAACAGTTCAGTCTCTTTTGTCTAGTTCACAGGTACACAGGTATAATTAGCAAGCAATAGTAGCAGCAAAATTGCAAAGCAATGTCACCATGCAAACAAAATTATTTTATAATCACAACAACTTTTAATGACACTAAATCACAATTTGATCACTTTCAGTCTCTTCTGTCTCCTCATGAATTTCTTCTCCATCGCATTCATAGCAGTCTTCCGGACAGTCAGTGTGGTTGTCTGCAACTCCGAAATTTATCAGGCTCTGATAGAAGTCATGGTATTTTGTTAGTATTGCTCCTGACCGCATTAGGTCCTTTAGGGGGAAGCTACACTGAAAAACTGGCGTTTTGGTCAAAAAATCGGATCTGCAATAACCAGACCTGATTAAGACAAAGTGTACCTTGGTCCTTTATGATGTTAGAAAAAATTACGGTAACTTTTATCTGTAAAAATTGTTGCGCAGAAACCAGTTTTAGTTAGAAATTACAGAAAGTATTACAGAATGCCAACTTTGAAACCGTTTACGCTACAGACCCCGTTCAAAATGTTTTCTATGTATTTCAGCATGCTGAACATGAAAATCTACCGTTCCAAACGTTCTTACAGTCTATTCATGGTGATGGCCATTTCAGTGTAGCCTCCCCTCA
The DNA here is from genome assembly GCA_033675135.1 of Frankliniella intonsa. NCBI lineage: Eukaryota > Metazoa > Arthropoda > Insecta > Thysanoptera > Thripidae > Frankliniella > Frankliniella intonsa. Next base: position 714,506 of record JAWJED010000023.1, on the reverse strand, counting down.
CGTCAGCAGTTTTATTTTCAGGAAGGGGCAATTTAGAACTGTAGGCTTTAGGAAGCTTGTATGTTTTCAAATTGCCTAGCCTTCCCCTCTTCTTGTTGACATGAACAGTGATAACACTGTCTGACTTGAAGTCGTATTTTAGCTCCACAGTATCAGGTTTAGCCGGATCAACTGATATTTGTTTGATTTTGGTCAAACTTACTTTCTTTTTCTCTGAATCTGTTTCCCAATTCTGAGAATTTACTAGTGGTTTGAAATCTAAAATATCATACGTTTGGCCAACTTTCTCAAGAGTATACTTTACTGCCGGGTCATTTCTGTTCTTCCCAGCCTTCTTGGCATCCAAGATGTGCTGGTACCACTCATCCATGTTCAAAATCTCGCTCTTGTTAATTGCCCGTTCAATTGTGGCATGCATGGAATCAACTTCCATATGTGTGTGACCTACTTCCAGAAACCTATGAGTTATCTTCTCATTAAATTTGACACAAGCTAGAAGGTACATAGAGAAGACAAAACGATTCGTGTTCTGTGATGTCGGGTTATCTGAGTAGAAAATAAATTGTTTTGCACCTTGATTGCTTCTGGTTTGAATGAAATGATAAACAATACTTGCAATTTCAGAGGAGGATTTTCTAGCTTCGGTCGCATTCCAAACAAAACTGGTTCCCAGTTGAGGTTCTATATCAAAAATAGTGAAGTTGTAGACAGTCATTCTACTTTTGTAATAGAAAGCTGAGGTCTCAGACTTAGGACGCATCTGAACTTTTTGCAAATCATAGCTTGCCACACACCATGTTTCATCTTTTTTTGATTCATTTTTATCAGTTTATTTAATGCCTTGACTAATATTCCTGTTCTCAGTGTGCAAAGCAAACATTCCAGCCATCTTGACCTTTTCTACCGTTGCTGAGTTATTTTCTATTTGGAGCAGGTAAGACACTGGTCCTTTTTGGGTTTAAAAGTTCCAATATTAAATTCTGTGTTGAATATTTTACGAGACATCCCTGCACTGGCATATTTTTCTAATTTTTCTTCTTTTGCCCACAGTACATATCTGCGATATAACTCTTCAATGGTGAGTCCTTCCTCGATATGTTCTCTTTTAGATCTAGCTATTGTGTAGTGAGACTAAACACTAGGAATCATATTAGTACGTTTCCTTACAGAGTCGGCCACAGCGTCAGAAGTTCTTTTGGGCCTGTTTTGTCGCCCTCTATTATCAATTGGTGCAGCTGCATCTTTTTCTGTTCCATTTTTTTTCTTTGTTGCAGTTTGGATCCAAGAGTCACATACCGACAAAGTGTTGAGAAACGTTGTCTTGCAAACTTTGATGTCTTTCCCGTTAATTTGGAAAAAATACTGACGTGAGGTTGTTTTACCTATCTTTCCTGGCTCAGCAAATTTTTTAACATGGGTAGACAACTTCACTCTGCTATGAATATAGTCTAGAATACAGTCGCTGGTGCTCACCCATAGACCAAAATGATGAATGTATTGATTCTCTTTCCTCCACAGTCAGTCTTCTTTTACATTTTGTACATTTCTCCGAGCATTCTTCACCAAGTTTTCTTTCTTTCCTCTCTTTCCCTGTTCGGAGAGAGAGATGGGCTTTTCCTGTATTAAGAGCACGTTTAGCAGCATTTACTTTCCAAGCACCAGGAGAGAGTTTTCGTTTTCTTGCAGCTTTCTTGGGACCCTATACAGTATCGTTTTGAGGTTGTGTGGGAGGTGTAACCAGCCCTCCCCCAAGTAAATCTTGTTCCACCTCTAGTTGTGTCCTACCTGAAGACAAAAAGAATAATTAGTTAGCACATCACATTAATTACAATGCACCATTAGGGGTACTTATCGTAATTTATGAGGTTTCTTCATGACAATAGGATCATATTCTTTTCTAAAATGTACAAATGAAGGAGGTTTTAAGTGCTTAAATTTATTTTCTGATAATTTTCGGATATAGGTTTGGTTTCTTATATAGATTGTGATGGTCATAATGGAAGTGAACTTTGGGTCCCTCTCTAAGTCTCTGAACTAAGAAACGTCAATATACTGTTCAATTAAAGAAAAAATTGTGCTATGTTTTATAAATGTTCTCCACATATTTTAAAGATTAAAAACCAAGAAATCTTACCTCCTTGTGAGTCTTCATCCAAGCTGATAAGAGGAATACCATCAATGGTATCAAAACTTTCTTGTAACTCTTCATCTGAGTTGATAGCAGGAATATCGTCAGTGGTGTCATAATAATCATGTAAAGGCCTCAGTCCTGCAATTAATTTAAAAAGAATCATTACTAATTTTACAAACAGTAATGAAGTTTAACCTTCAATGTGAATGTTTTTAAACCTAAGTCAGATCTTCACTGTTAAAAAATATCTACTGAAAATTCAGACTAATTGGCAGGAAGCAAAATTACATACTTTGATCTGAAAATTCATACTAATATTTAGTCTGCAAAAGAGGTATAAATTTTCAGAGTAAAATTTCAGACTACTTAATATGAATTACAATTCAGTTCTTTGTCCAAAAACAACACTGTAAAGTTTTTTTTACCTGTCATCATCGTTTGAATTTGGCTTGTTGCATCCTCTTCACCCGTCTCCTGTCTCTTACCCCTTTAGATTCATGTCTGTAGAAACTTACTCGTTTTACCTTGCTGGACGGGGAGTTGAACCACGGACCTCTGAGTTGACATACCGTCACGTACACCATTGCGCCACTGAGACGCGATGGGAGAACCGCTCTGGCGTCCGAGCGTCATCCTACCTACCGTCGCCGGACCGCACCCCGGGCTGGGCGTTCCCAGATGTACGGCTGGCTCGGGGGCAGCAGGCATCCGCGTGCCACCACATGGTGGAATTCCGGCCACATTTGTTGAGTCCGTAGATTTTACCACCATTATACTACTTATAGAAAGTTAGCTTTTCCGAAAAGTTTATCGTCAAACTTACGAATATTACGAGGCATTAGCTTCTGCACTACTTGCGTCCACTATGATGCAGGACAAATTGCCCAATTAATAGGAATTTTCCTAAACATGCAAACCAAAGCGTTCCTTTCATAGAGAGATGGGAAATCTGCTTGGCAATTATCCCAACATTTTTTAAAGTTTAAATTCGATATAACAAATTTGCAATAAAAAGTCTTGCAGGCACCAAAAATTTGACCAAAGTGTCAACATTTTCAGAACATTTTCTAAATTTTCATACTTATTTCTCTGAACTCGAGAATTAGACATGTCGTTGTCGACTTATTCATACTATTTACTCTGAAAAGTGAATTTCATACCACATTTTCTGAATACTAAGATCTGTCTGAAAAATTTTAAGACATTTTTAAGACAAATTTAATGCTCTTTCGATCTGTGGAAAGGGTTTTGCAAATAATGGCTTAGTTTTCATAATCTTAAAGAAGTCCGTAACCCCTGCAGGAGTGGGGAGCATGGCTTCACGCGCTCTCTAGGCCGTTGCCGCCCCCTGGCCAAAGTTTCACGTTGAGTACAACTAGACTAAGCCGTAACTGGTTGTGTGCCTCCTGGAATAAATAAAAATGAGAAATTTTTCAACTGAACTTTGACAAGAAAATGATGAAAAGTAATTGAAAATTCACACAATCGCATGACAAATTAAATTATATATTGGTTGTTACAGGAAAGTCATAATGGCTGTGTTTTAACTTTATACCTAGAGATGTGAAAGTTTTGCCTCCAGCAGGGGATGGCTGAAACGCATTTGGCTCATCTACAGCAACAGCAGTAACAGAAGGTAAAAGCCCGTTTGTAGGAAATTCAGGAAATAATGTCCTCCTGGTTTGCTTCTCTTGAACAACATTTTAAGTGTGAGCTGATTCTAAAAAGAAAATAAAGTATGTAAAAATACAAAACTAAAAGTCATAATGGCTGTGTTTTAGACCTAGAGATGAGAAAGTTTTGCCTTTAGCAGGGGATGGTTGAAAAGAATTTGGCTCGAAAACAGCAACCGCAGGAACGGAAGGTAAATGCTAATTTGTAGTTTCAGCCAGCGGGTGGAAACTCTGTTGCCAAAATAGGCATGCAGAGGTGTTTTGTACGCTCTATATCTCAGAAACCTGACGTGACAGGCAAAATCCGAGGGCATATTTGGATTCCTCATAAAATTTCACGTGGCGTAGGCTATGAGTAGTGCCGCGGGCTAATGAAATAGTCGGTCATTTTGCCGTTAGAAAGTAAAAATAGGGCAAAATGGCGCTCTGAAACCAGGATCGAAACGTTGCATTGTTTACTTGTATTCCTTAATGCAAGAGAATGGGAACTCTATGAGTATAAAAGAGCGAAAGTCCACCAGTGAGCAGCTCATAACAACGTAAGTCCAAAACATTGCAAGGCGAAACAGCGTAAGTCCAGAGCGTGGCTGACATAACAACGTAAGTCCACCTGGCTCCTTGACCTGCGCTGTTTTGTCAGCCAAACTCTGGACTTCCGCTGTTATGCCAGCTAAGACCTGGACATTAGCTCTTGAGTCAGCCCAGCGATGGACTTTTGTTGAAATACTGCATGTCAATGCATATGTCTATATTTCATGAGTACAAAATTACTACAAAGCCATCTGAAGTCTTTTTAGTACACCTCTCATCATGAAGTCAGCATGGCTCTACACTCTTAATGACTATGGACATTTTTGTAACTAGCTCTAAACGTTTTTGTACGTTACCAAATAAGATACAATTTTGTGTGTCAGTACAGTTGCAATTTTAGATAAATCGTAACTAATGGCAGACAATTAAGAAGTCAAAATTGTATCTAGGCTAGTGACGTACAAAAACGTTCAGAGCTAGTTACAAAAAATGTCCTTAGTCATTTAGAGTGTACGTTCTAATAATGGTCATAAGTGCTAGTGCTTGTCACTGACTGACACTTTTAACTTCAATTACTAGACCGAAGAGCAAACAGAAGTCATCTTGAAAGTGTTCGTGTGGAGGAACTGCATGTCCATCCGTTGAGGGCAGAGTGCAAGAGTTAACCTGGACGACCCTTTCTTGTTTTAGCTGTGAGATGAGCTGTCCGCACACATCCCAGGGTAAATACACAATGAAACTACTGCTTCCTAACGTGATTTTCGATGCCATTGTCGATAGGATGGGTGACACGAAAGTAATGCGTGTGCTACTATAGACTGCCGGTAGCGACAACGCCTTCTATAAAAAATTACTTGTAAATTAACAAGTCAGAATTTCGGTTGAACTGAGAGAGGGCAGTCAATACATCAAAGCAACAGTGAGAAGACGACACGTTTCGTCGAGGGTGTCCCACCAGAAGTAGATGGAAACGTGTTTTTCGTGAAAATTCAGCACTTAGCTAAATGTACTTGTGAACTGCCAAACCAGCAATTCCATGCTTTCATTTCTCAGACAAACTGCGAGAATAGGGGAACCTTGCTGACTATCTGACATGGTCTGGTGTAGTGAACATTTGCAGTGTTTTTTGAATACCTCAACCTTGTCATGATCCTTTATTTCATCGCAAAAAAAAAAAAAGCTGTATTGCTGATCTATTTGTGCTTTAACTTTGTGTTTTCTGTTTTACAACTAAAGTCCATCGCTGGGCTGACTCAAGAGCTAATGTCCAGGTCTTAGCTGGCATAACAGCGGAAGTCCAGAGTTGGGCTGACAAAGCAGCGCAAGTCCAGCAGCCAAGTGGACTTGCGTTGTTATGTCAGCCAAGCTCTGGACTTACGCTGTTTTGCCTTGCTAGGTTTTAGACTTCCGTTGTTTTGAGCTGCTCACTGGTGGACTTTCGCTCCTTTGTTAGCTCATGGCTGGACTTACGCTGTTTAGCACTGCTCTGTATCTCTGTTGTTTATTGAGATATCTTAAATCCGTTTTCACACAATGATAAGTAGTAAACCCCAAAATTAAATGCTAACCAAAACCCAAAATGACAAAATTTGGACTTACGTGCCTTTGTCAGCTCATCAGTGAAATAGCATGAGACTAGGGGTAATGGATCCGCAACAGGGGGGGCTTGGGAGCTCCACCTCGGCAAATGTGCGTCACTGTTTCTCGGCCACTATTGCGAATTTCGGTCCGCCCGGCGGCTTATTCGAAAGAGGAATGTTCAATGTATGGCCAAAATTCATAAAAGTTGCAACTTTCGCCCGCCAGCCTACGCGAGAGCACCGAACAGCGCGCGGTTCGGCCTCCTGGCAGGGAGCCGGACATCACTCCCGGCGCCGCCAAGAACAGCTTCCAAAACGTTCTTTTCTTGTTTTGAGAAATATGCCGTTCTCATCAACTATACTCACATTCTAGCTTTTAATAATTATTTAACGAATTTTAGACACATTTTTGAGGTCATTTTTCTTGTATTTCTCAATATCGCGTAAAATCTGAACAGTCGCGCGAGACAGGTTATGGCCGCCCGTGTCAGTCGTGTCAGTCGTATTTCGTGACTGAACCCGCGCCGACGCACGAAATGCAACGAGAAAGTGTGGAATAGTATCATGATGTATCTCCGAGAAACATTTTGACGTATCAGTACCTATTTTAACTTACCTTGGAAAAACTTGGCAGCTGGCGAAGCTTCTCGACCGATGTAAACAATGCTGATGTTGTGCACGCCCGGCAATACTTGCAATTTCAGAGGAGGATTTTCTAGCTTCGGTCGCATTCCAAACAAAACTGGTTCCCAGTTCCCACATTTAAATGTAAAGAACAACATTTTTAATGTGAGCTAAATCTAAAAACAAAATTAAGTTAGTTATAATAAAATCTTATGCTATTTCTAGCATCAAATGAATTTTCTATTAAAATTTCTTGTGGAACTCATATCACACACCATCTACCAGTGTTTCGATATGCTTCATCCACTGTATCCCTGAACCAGTGTGGAATATCTGGTGGACATATCAACAAAATTAAGTTTACCACTAACAAACAACCGTGTCAGACACAATGTTTTCAATGAGCTCTTTTATCAATACTATTTGTTAGGTTCAGAAAGAAAGTTACCACATAATGTACCAATTGAAATACTTAAAATAAAAGAAAACTGACAAATAATCAAACCCACTAGTTCTGAGGTTATGGAATAGTTACACTCTGGTAGAGTATAATAAAATTAAAGGGGTTGTACGGAAGACATAGATTATAACACAAAATTAAATGGTTTCCGGCAGAAAAATCGATTTGTTCAACAAAGTAGTGTATTTTCGACACTGAAAGTGTACTGTAGGAGTAAGCACACACGAAAAAATTCGATATCGCCTCTCTTACAATGAACCTACGATAAAGGAAATAAATACACACCTGTATTTGTTGAAGTGGGGAAAGTTGTACACAGAGCCAAAATTTTCGACGCCCGTTGCGACATGATTTTATTGTCGATCCGCCCTGCAAAGTCTCCACCAACTCACGCCATTTCCACCAGCAATCACAACTCTTACTCCTGACTCCGCGCTCCACTCCGCTCCGCACGGCGCGGGGACGAGCGACCGCGCGCCGCCCTGCCCACTGCTACCCCCAACCTGCAGCATGAGAATGAGCGTTTCTTCCACTCAACGAACGCTCGGCCCCTTTGGCCGTTACGCTATTTCTTTAAACGCGTGTAGTTTAAAATTGAACTGAGTTTTTGAAAAATGGTTTGCACCATTAAAAAGAGAAGGGTCGAATTATAGGCAATCGATAAAAACATGAAAAGTGTAAAAAAAGTGACTCGGGCGGTTTTCGAAACAGCTCTGGAAAATAAGCGGTTCTCGGTGGGCCCGAAACAATGAGCGGTTTTCGGAACAGGTCTAGAAAATAAGCGGTTCTCGGACAGGCCCGGAACAATGAGCGGTTTTCAGAACAGGTCTAGAAACTAAGCGGTTTCCACTGTAGGTATCGAAATAATTTTTAGTGCCTCTAAACAAGGGTTTTAAAAAACCTGAAAAATATTTTAGACGAAAAAAACGCTTGAAAAAAACCGTTTTTTTCCGAAAAAAACGGAAAAATTCATTTTTGATCGAAAATTGTTTAAATCGATGGCGCACCAAAAACGCCGAGTTCTTGGTTCAAGGAAAATGTCCTTGATGACGGAATCCGCAAGTACACTGGAAAACCAAACGTTGCGTGCGTCACAATTGCAAGTGCGACCCCTGAACAGGTCGCATCAGGTGGTGTGACTGTATTTTTGGTCACGTTTGTGATGCGACCTCCTATGTGAAGTGCCGTACCCTGGAGCTTGCGTCGCATCACATGGTGTGACGTAAATTTAGGTCGCATTACGTGGTGTGACCAAAAGTGGTCACTCCAATTGATGCGACGCACGTCACGTGTGTACACTGTTAAAAGTTTGTTCGGAAATTTCCAAACAATTTACTGGAAAATTTGTACCACAAATAGTTTGGAAAATTTGAAATCCAAATTGTTTGGAAAACTGATTTTCTGAATTGTTTGGAAATTTCCATAACTCTTCCAGACTTTCGTAAAGAAATTCCTACAACTTTTTAAATATATGCGTTCTTAAAACGGTTGGTGAGTCTTTTAAGTTTCACTCGTCCACCTTCGCATTTCCGGTACAGTTCCTAAATTTCCCAAAACAAATTTGTTTTTCCAAACTGTTTGGATCGATATTTTTTGGAAATTTCCAAATTTTGTTTTCAGTGTATTTCCAGTGTAGATATAGCTTGATCCAGGGCGTATGTGCTTGCGGATTCCGTGAACAAGGACATTTTCCCTAAGCCAAGAACTCAGTTTCTGGGTGCGGAAAGGCGGGAGTCGACAGGTCGCAGATACAGCGTTAGCTTTAAGTTAAGTGAAGTGCCCAGCCAAGTCGCCTAGTCACAAGTTTATTTTTTTTTTTTAATTTTAGAAATGTTCTACAAAACTGTATAACTACTCTACCCTACATATTGTAACGTGGACAGTGAGCCGCGCCGGGGATGTAGGCAACCAACCAGGCGCCGGTCGCCTGGGAGGTGGGCAACCGGGTGAGCCGGTGCCGAAGTGGTTCGGCCGGCCGCCGCGCTGGGAGCGCAGAGTGCGCTGGGGGTGCGGGTTCCCCGCCCCCGCCCTTCCCCTCCTCCCCCGCGGTTACAATATACGACATGTTCGACAAAGTATATTTAGTAATAGTAGGTTTCGTTCTTCGGTTTCGTTCCTTTCCTTCAAGCATTTCCAAGGGGGGCTGACTCTTATAATACTCCGTACACGGCCCCATAATACATCTATAATACATAGAATACCTATAATCCATAATATCGAAAATTACATTTTTACCTTCCCACTACTTTTACAAATTGATGAGCTTTACCAGTGTGTTTTAATAACAGCGCACAGCATTTTCCCTAAAATGCGCTCGAAAACTCTGCCCAATGGGCTGGGCTATCTTCCTCTTTCCTCCCAAGGCAAGGCGTGTGTTACGGATGTACCGAGGGGTCGATATCACTTTCTGCAAAAGATTTCAATAAGTGTCGTTGGTCTGTGCGATTCTGCATGCCGATTTTTCAAGAGTTTTCTCGACTCTTGATTGAGAAAAGAAATAGCTCGTGTCAAACTTAAAAGTACTTTCTGCTTTTAGTGGTTAATTGTGTCGCATGTGGTATTTGTATCGCACATACACTGTGAAAAATATTTCCGTACATGTACGATATTTTTTGTAATTTACCATTTACAAAATGAGTCGTACATGTCCAACCTCCCACTCTTGATCGTCATTCGATTCCAAGTCGATACGCAGTGCTCGTACATTTACAATCTAGGATTGTCATTGTACGACATCTTCCATGGAAAATTTTCCCGTACCCTGTACGACATTTTCTCACAGTCTATAAGACACCTATAGTACACATATAATACACCTATAATACCCATAATACACCTATAATAATAGTACTCCGTACACTGCTGAGGGGAGTCAGCCCCCCTTGAGCAGTTCCGTTCGGAAGGGAACGAGAGTGACGTTTTCTTTTACTCCTGTTCTTGTTTCTATCCCTACACATTGTATGTATTCAAACAGAAGAAATCTGTTGTTTCAACACAAGATATCTGCTGCCTTAATATGTGAAATCTATCGTTTTAGTTCGAGAAATCCCGTTGTTTCAAAAAAAGAAATATCTTAAATCTGAATATTGTTTTGAGTGGTTTGACTCAAAAACCAAAAAAGTTTACAGTGGCCTGTTTTAGTCTTATGATGAAGAGTTTTATTTTAATTCTATTTTTGCCTAAAAAAGACTTTAAAAGTCATGGGTGGGAAAGACAAGATATTAGCCAAAAACACTAAATAGTGGATTTTCGAAAGTTGCGCGCAGGATTCTGACTAATGCTGATGACTTAAAATTCCCCGTAAGATCTATTTGAATCATAAGACTGAGAACTAGAAGACAATAGGCAGCCGCTACTTGTGATTTTGACGTTTTGTAGATTTTTGTCTTTTACGCTCGGATTCCAAAAAATCGTGATGTTAGTGTACTGAACGTAAAAAACAAAATTCTACATTAAGCCAAAATCATAAAAATTGGCTGCATTGTCTTCTTGTTTTCAGTCTTACAAGTTTACGGGGAATTCTTAGGTCATCAGCATTAGTCAGAATCCTGCGTGCATGCGTCAATTTTAGAAAGTCCACAATGTAGTATTTTAGCCAATATCTTGGCTTTCCTATAACTTTTCAAAAGTTTTTTTTTTTATTTCAGAAAAAAAGAACTAGCATAAACTTCTACATCAGAAAACACCCAGCGTGCGACCAAAACCTGCCATTTTCATTTTTTTTTGTTTTGTTTTTGTGTCAATCCACTCCTGGGGATAACTCTTTCTCACTTTACTTCCTCCTTCAGGGGCGTAGCTACCGGGGGGGGCAGGGTGGGCAATGCCCCCCCCAAGTTTTGTCCAGGGGGGGGCAGGGGGGGGCAATGATGCGGTGGGAAAATACACTGTTAAACCAAGTGTTCAACTGTTCAACACCTGTATGTGTGCAACTCCCAGCCTAACATGCACAAGTGTGCAACTCGGTAGTTGTGCAATGTCACGTATTTAACTCGCCAGCTGTGCAGTTGTAAGTGTTCAACTCAACAGTCGTGCACTTGCAAGTGTTCAACTGCCCTGTGCAACACTATCCTTGTTGAACACTTGCAAGTGCACAACTGTCGATTTAAACACTTAGAAGTGTAAAACTGGCGAGTTAAACACGTGAAATTGCACAATTGCCCATTGCGCACTTGCATGTGCTAGGTTGGAAGTTGCACACATACAAGTGTTGAACAGTTGAACACTTGGCTTAACAGTGTAACATAATTAGTACAGCAATAGGCTTGTTGCACTTGTGCATAGAGAGTGACAGCTACCGACCGAGCACGAGCACCGAGCACCGCGTGGCTATTAAAAATTATTGGACTTATTTACTTATGTTACATTTGAAGCAATGCGGGAAACCCCTGTAGATAGGCAACCCCCAACACCCCTGGCCGTTTGCCCCCCCCTGGAAAACTGACCCAGCTACGCCCCTGTCCTCCTTAAAATACCTTCCGATGAGATGAACTATCCTCCTGTGGATAGGAGCCAAGGGGGCCGCAACTCCTGCAATCATGTGTTCACGCCGTGCCGCAATCTATCCGCAATCCCTCCAAAATCTCTCGCAATCCCTCCAAAATCTCCCGCAATCCCTTCAAAATCTCCCGCAATCCCCACGAAATCTCCCGCAACCCCGCTTTCTTTGCAATCACGTGTTCACCCCACACCCCAAAGTAGCGCTGTGGCCCCCTCGATAGGAGCAGAGAAAGACTTTTGAGAGCCGCTCAATAGCTCGCAAAAAGTGTTCCGCAGATTAATTCTTTCTTTGTGCCTGCCCACAGCAGTCTTGTCGCATCAGAGACTAGGCTTTTCTCAAGTGTATCGTTCATCCCTTACTGCGTAAGTGTTGTAAGACAGAGCGATACTGGCGTCGAGCACGCGCTGCCCGGCGGCACACATGGGCACGAAGTATAAGAGGATGTACGGCAAACAGGTTAATCCGTATGCGTCGGCCCTGAACCCGTTGCCCACAATGGACACGGTGCTCAGCAAGGCGAGCCCGAGGATGCCCAGCAGAAAGAAGGGCAGCAGCAGGCCGAACATTGCATTAGCGTGGCGGCAAGCTGCTAGCAACGATATGTGCAGGCGCGCCGATCGGACTGTCTCTCCCGAGCCCTGCCAAAGTAAATTCCAACTAACTTTAGACAGCGGCAAGAGTTGCTACCAAGGGATGCTTGGACATCCAGTTAGGGCACGATTATTAAGTACGGAATCGCTAGGGAGCGCCTCGTTACCTCTACCAAAATTACCTCTACCATATTTAATGAATATTTTAATTGAATATTTTTAATCAATGGACCAATGAAAAATACCTCTACCAAAATAATATAAATATTCTAAATAAATATTCAATATCAATTTTTAATAAAAATATTCAATAAAAATATGCAAAAAAATATTCCAAAAAATATTCCTCCTTGAAGCAGCTTCTAGCCCACACTAACAACGGGACGGAAGGAACAGCTCGCTTAGCACTGTAAGAAGAGCGGGTAGGGTAATGAGACTGAAAGTTGATTCGTAACGAGTGTGCGTCTCGTTGCACACACACTCATTTGCTCAGTTACAGTGAATTTTCTGCAAGCGTAAGGTATGGACAAATCCACTGTAATACGGATGAAAACTGTCCGTATTACAGACAATTTGTCCGTAATACAAACATTTCTCGGTACATAAGGTATGGAGAAAAAACGAAACTTTCTCCATAACTTACGGATCGGGTACTGTTTGTATTATAGAAAAATTCACTGTAATACGGACAGTTTTCTTCCGTATTACAGTGGATTTGTCCATACCTTACGCTTGCACAAAATTCACTGTAACTTACAAATAGTACATCCGTAAGCAAATGAGTGTGCAGTGACGGGATTTGAAGGTAGACGCATAGCGGGCGATCGTCCAGTGATAAGTGTGCTCCGGAGAAGGACACAAATTTTACGCGTTTTGCCGCTGACTGGAGTACTCTGCGGAAGTGTTCCACAAAGTGCGTCGTCGAAGCTGTTCTCCGTGAAATGATTTCAGTTCAGTTCTGTCTGAAGACGTCAGCCCTACATAGGCATTTCTTCGTTTCTTCAGGTGTAAATACTGTCTTTTATTTTTTCCGTGTGTTGCTTTGGGATTGGCGCTGTACGACTAGCCCCTTTAGAGGAGTACTGCACTACTCATTAGCTTACGGATGTGCTAGCCGTAAGGTACAGTGAATTTTGAGCAAGCGTAGGGTATGGACAAATCTACTGTACTACGGATGAAAACTGTCCGTATTCCAAACAATTTATCCGTACTACAAACACAACCCGATCCGTAAGTTACGAATATAATTTCGTTTTTCCTCCATACCTCATGTACTAAAGTATGTTTGTATTACGGACAAATTGTTTGTAGTACGGACTGAGGGGGCTACCACTCTGTTGACCGACGTACACAGGATTACAAGATTACATTGATTACACATGATTACATATCAGATTTTAAGTGCTAAAACGTTAAATTTTACGGTATTTTTAATATTTTCGGTTCTTTGACAAGGGATTACAATGGGATTACACGTGGATTACACGTGGATTACAGGCTAATGTGTACACAGGATTACAGGAGTGGTGGCCCCCTCGGTACGGACGGTTGTCATCCGTATTACAGTGGATTTGACGGCCGAAGAGTTGGCCAAACGCTTTGAGTAACGAAACAGTGGGCGCAATTAAATTTCACTCGTGCAGACGGTTCCGGCGATATGCTAGTCTGTGATGAGCGAAAATCTGAGAAATACACAACTCTAAGCGTATAATAAGGACTTTTTGTCGAAATTTGACGCTGCAGCGGCTTAACGGTGCGAGATACGGCCAAACGGCCAAAATTTCCGTTCAGAGTGTCGCAACTCGTCGAAATACCTCGGAAACGACACCCAACATGCATTTTTAGGACTTTTCGTCCTTTAGTCACGCAGTAGCGGCTAAAAAGTAAGAGATACGGCCAAACGGACAAAATTTTCGCCCAGAGGACCGCAACTCGCCGAGTTACTCCTTAGGACACTGTAAAAAAATATTTATTTTTAAAATTATTTTTTTTCGAAAATGTAAATAAATTTTTAACGGTGTCAATTTTTGAGTTTCAATGCCCATTTTCGAACGCGACCGAGCTTTTTAGGCCAAGAAGCTACAGTAAAAGTTTTAACCCGATATCTCAACTCGTTCTCCAGTTATCGTGCGTACAGACAGACAAACAAACAGACAGAACCCAAATCTGATCAGTGAAGTAATAGGCTTCGCTTTCGCTCAGCCAATTAACAATTTTCTAAAAAAATAGTTTTGAATTTTTTTTTTTTTTTACAGTTTCCTAAGGGGCAACTTGACGAGTTGCGACCCCCTGAGCGAAAATTTCGTTCGTTTGGCCGCATCTCTTACCGTTTACCCGCGACAGCGTGAGTTTGGGACGAAAACTCGTCTGGATACATTTTGGGGGTCGTTGTCAGAGTATGTCGATGAGTTGCGACCCTGTGGACGAAATTTCGTGTGTTTTGCTGTATCTCGCACCGTTGTGCCGATACAGCATAAAATTTGGACAGTAAGTCGTCAATATGCCCATAAAGTAGTCAATTTCTCAGATTTCCCCTCATAACAGACCAGCATATCGCCGGCTCCGTCTGCAGGAGTGCAATTCAGTGGTGCCCACCGTTTTGATTCTCAAATCATACTTGCACCAGTCAGCTAAGGCATAACTCAAAAGCTTTGATATTTATCGAGAATTCCGAACTACAATTTCCCGTACATCGTCAGAACGGTGCTTTCGAGTGCATTTCAATGGAGTTCCCTGATTCGACGTCAAGGGTTCAAATAATATCCGCCATTTTGGTATCCTACTTTACACAGAAAGCGCCGCAGGCCTAGGTAGATGTACGCAGGCGCATCGCAGCGCGACAGTTTCGCAAAATATCGCGAAGCCTGTTACGCGAGACAAGGTCTGGCGTACATTTTCCAAGTAATTAGCTGGTCGAAGCGAAGCCTATTACGCCAGTGGAGTGCGAGAAAAGATCAATGTTTGTCTGTGTCTGTCCGCACGTTATCGAGAACGAGTTGAGATATCGAGCTGAACTTTATACTGTAGCTTCCTTGCCCAAAAAGATCGGTCGAGTTCGAATATGGGCAATCTTGCTCAAAAATTGACACTGCAAAAAAATAATAAACAATCGAGGGGTCGACCACTTGAAATATTTGTGTACATGGAATATATTCCAGTTGGAATATCTGGAATATTTTTGGAATATGTAGGACAATATTTTAGGAATATCAGGAAAATGTGGGATAATATTTTTGGAATATTTGGAATGTTTTTGGAATATTTGGAATATTTTTGGACTGGAATATGTTGGAATATCTGGAATATTTTTGGAATATTTTTCTATGTGTACATGGAATATCGAAGTGGTCGACCCCTCGTAAACAATATTCGAAAAAAAATATATGAATTTTTTTTCTTAGTCTCCTTAGGCGTAACTCGGCAAATTGCGGCCCTTTGGGTGAAAATTTCGTCCGTTTGGCCGAATCTTTTAGCCGCTACAGCGTGTCGTAAGAGCGAAAAGTCCTCAAAATGCATGTTGGGTGTCGTTTTTAGGGCATTTCGACCAGTTCCGACCCTTTGAACGAAAATTTCGGCCGTTTGGTCTTATCTCTAACCGTTTTGCCACTACAGCTTGAAATTTGGACTAGAAGTCGCCAACATGCGCGTAAAGTGGTGTTTTTCACTCATCACAGACCGGCTTATCGCCGAAACCGCTTTAACGAGTGCAATTCAATGGCGCCCACTGTTTTGTTACTCGAAGCGTATTTGAACAAGTAAGCAAGGGTAAAGCTCAAAAGTTCTAACATTTATCGAGAATTCCAGATTCCTCCGTGCTGCATATCGTCAGAACGGTCTTTTCAAGTGAAATTTAGTGGCGCTCCCTGTTATGACAAAAGTACTGATTAGTTTCGAATGTTTCGCATTCTTACCCTTACAACAAGCGCCGCAAGCCTAGGTAGATGTACGCAGGCGCGTCGCAGCGTAACCCCCATGGGAACAACCACGGCACATCGACGTCGCATCCACGTAACTTCAGTGGATTAGGTAGATTCATTTATTCCACCTAAGATCCACGTCTTATTCACGTAGATTTTTGGTCGAATTATAAATCCTTCTAAATGCTACGTTGAAATATAATCGATTGCGGAGCGATCTTAGTCGACGTGGAATCAACGTTGATATCATATCGACAGTGCTTTCGTCTCTAGGGAAACAAAAAAATCTATCGCGAAATAACGTGGACTAGGCAACTCGAAGAATCAACCTCCTTTCGGCGTAGAAAATACAAAGAAGAATGTTCTGTCCGCATCCGCCTCAATTTCTTGGTCGATAATACGTGGAAATTTAAGGTGGATATTCGGGGGACGAAACTAAAATAATCTAAGATTTACAGATACGGAAAAAATTGCGTAGGATTCCTAAAATTATTTGTTATATTGCTGGAATAGATTCAGATAAACATATTGTTTGATTTAAGAAAGGTTTTGCAAGTGGGAATCCTTTACATCTGTTTGGTGTCATACAACACCATCAATCGAGGCGCAGGGTGTGGATACCATGGGGATATTGCTGGTCTCATCGAGCTGAAAGCAATCTCGTCCACGTGTAGTCGAGGGTCCTGCGAGGTGGACTGGGTGCGTCTCCAAATCAACCTCGCATCCACATAGTTTGAACTAGACAGTTTGACTCGATGGCGACTCGATTATCGACGTGGATTTCGCGTCACAATCGACGTCTTATCTACGTCGATTCGACGTGGTTGTTCCCATGGGGACAGTGTTTCGCGAAATGTCCCAAAGCCTGTTACGCGAGACGTGGTCTGGCGTACATCTACCTAGTTATTGGCTGAGCGATAGCGAAGCCTATTTCTCCGCTGATCCGATTTGGCTCCTGTCTGTCTGTTTTTCTGTCTGTACGCACGATAACTGGAGAACGCGTTGAGATATCGGGTTGAAACTTTTACTGTAGCTTTTTGGCCCAAAAAGCTCGGTCGCGTTCGAGGGCATTGAAACTCAAAAATTGACACTGTTATAAAATAATTTACATTTAAAAAAAAATTGGAAAAATCTTTAATAGGGTATTTTGGACAAGCCATGAGGCGGAAGCAGAACTGAGAAGCGGTCGCCAGATCCACCTCTGCCTGGAAACTGCGCATGCGCAGTAGGCTCCGCGCCGCTCCGCTCGCCTCCCCCACTTCGCCCCGCGCCAGCGGCGGGGAAGGAAGCGTCTACGTTCCAGACAGTCTCGTTTCCGGTGCGCCGCTTACGCGAAATACCCTATTTTGCAGTGTCCTAGGGGGGTAACTCTGCGAGTTGCGGTCTTTTGGACGAAAATTTCGTTCGTTTTGCCGTATCTCTTACCGTTCAGCCGCTACAGCGTGACTCAAGGGCAAAAAGTCTTTAAATTGTATGTTGTGTGTCGTTTTCGGGGGATTTTGACGAGTTGCGGCCCTCTGGGCGGAAATTTCGTCCGTTTGGCCGCATCTCTTTCCGTTTTGCTGTTACAGCGTTGAATTTGGACAAGACGTCACCAATTTGCCGGTAAATTGTGTATTAATCAGATTTGCGCCCATCAGACCGGCATATCGCCGGAACCGTCTGCGCGAGTGAAATTCAATGGTAACTACTGTTTTCTTTCTCGTATCATATTTGAACCAGTCAGCAAAGGCATAACTCAACAGTTCTGACATTTATCGATAATCCCCAAGTACCATTTCCCGTACACCGTCAGAACGGTCCTTTTGGGTGCAATTCAATGGCGTCCTCCGATTTCACGAAAGGGTTCAAATAATTTTCGACATTATGGCATCCTAATTCATGCAGAAAGCGCCGCAGGCCTAGGTAGATGTACGCAGGCGCGTCGCAGCGTAACAGTGTTGGGCGAGATATCTCGGCCAGCAAAACTTATTTCCGCCCACCGTTTTCCCCATGATGATAATTCACGACCTATCACTCTGAGAACTCAACAGTGTGCATGGCACACTAAATATAGTGTGCACCTCATGGACACTGCGCCTATCTGACTGTCTTTTGTCGCCTGTAAAATCCGATCGCCTTCTGCCGACTGTAAAATCTGTCTGCTGTGAAGATGACTGTCAAACCCGACAGTCGTCGGTCAGAGCAATCGTGGTTGCCACCTGCAAACGCAATTTGTTTACAAAAGATCGACTTTGCTCACAACAGTGTGCACTGTTCTGCTCACTGATTACTTTTCAGAGCAATTTAGGCTATTCCGGACAAGCCATGAGGCGGAAACAGAACTGGAAAGCGGTCGCCAGATTCATCTCAGCCTGTGAACTGCGCATCACCGCTCCGCTCTCCTCCCCCATCTCACCCTGCACCAGCGGCAGGGAAGGAACCGACTACGGAACCTTCTCCAAAATGCGGGAAAAGTCGAGCTGGGACGGGCGGTCCTTGCTTACAGTCTTCGTGACGAGGTCGAGGATGAGCCGGTCCCGCGAGGAGCACTTCTTCAGCACGCCGATGTCGCCGATACGGAGCTGCTGGTCCTTCAGTTCCTGTCGGCCGCCGTAATTTCTTGTGACGTCAACAGCAAAGCCCCGCGCCATGAGCAGATCCTCCGCCACGCAGTGGAAGAGGGCGTGGCTGGCGGGAGCGTCGAGAGCGGAGCCGTGAACGACGTGGACGTTCATGATGAACTGGGATACGGAGGAGCGTTGCAGTCGCATTTTACAGTATAGTCGTCCCACCCAGAGTTCAGCACACATAATGAACGTCGGAGCGGCACCGCTCTGCCTCCCCTCCAGCCACCCGCCCCCCCCCCTCCCCCCCACCTGCTCTTTTCGAAGGGATGGCGCAGCTTTTCGAAAAGTTTGGGTGTGAGGATTGGAAGAGAGCCTTCGCCTGTTTCTCTGCCCGAAAGCCCAAAGTTGAATTGCTGCTGGTTATTGTGGCCACCCTGCCGTACTCTTCCTCTCTTGTTTTCTCATTATTGTTCGTTTGCACTTGCAGAAAGATGTAAACAGTAAATAGTCAACACAAACTTGTCTGCATTTTGATGTTGCAGATAAAGATAAATGTAGAAATCAGTCGCTGTAAGATCCTGACCTATTCCTGGGATCACTGAATATTATGTTTATAATTTGTTATATGGCAAATTATTTCACGGAATAAATGTTTAATATTTTATTTTCGTTGGCTGAGCGAAGCGAAGCCTATTACGCCACTGGAGTGCTAAAAAAGTTCGTTGTCCGTCTGTGTGTCTGTTCGCACGATAACTCGAGAACAAGTTGAGATATCGAGTTGAAATTTTTACTGTAGCTTCCTTGCCCAGAAAGCTCGGTCGAGTTGCGATCATCTGGGCGAAAATTTCCGCCGTTTGGCCGTATCTCTCACTGGTTTGCTGTTACAGCGTTGAATTTGTACAAGAAGTCGACAATATGCCCGTAAAGTAGTGTATATCTGAGATTTCCGCACATAGCAGATCGGCATATCGCCGGATCCGTGTGCACGAGTGCAATTCAACGGTGCCCACTGTTTTGTTTCTCGAATCGTTTTTGAACCAGTCATCAAGGGCATAACTCGAAAGTTAAGACATTTATCGACGATTCCGAACTATCCTTTCCCGTACATTGTCAGAACGGTCAGCTCGAGTGCAATTCAAAGGCATTCCCTGATTTGACGAAAGGGTTGAAATAATTTTCGACATTATGGCATCCGAATTTAATCAGAAAGCGCCGCAGGCCTAGGTAGATGTACGCAGGCGCGTCGCAGCGTAACAGTGTTTCGCGAAATATCGCGAAGCCTGTTACGCGAGAACGCGAGACGTGGTTTCGCGTACATCTACCTAGTTTTATTTTTACCTGTAATTCTTCTGCATTCACTATCCACTGTTTCATTGACTTTACTAGATGGGGAAAGATGGAGACAAACCACAGTCTTCTGCTGTTGTCAGTGGGGTGGACACAAGATGATACTGAATCACTTTTGATAAAATCTTCCTCCTCATCTACAACATTTTTATTATTTTTTCTTCTGGTTTGTTTTTTTGGTTTCTTCTTTTTGCTCTGATTTTGTGTATCTTTTCCTGCATGCAAAAGTTCATATTCAAAATTCTCATCATAATCTTTTGTGTTGTCTTCATCATCAACAGTGCATTTTTTTTTCTTAGAGTTTTCAGTTTTGGCTGAATGATAGCGAAGCCTATTACTTCACTGATCCGATTTAGCTCCTGTCTGTGTGTGTTTGTTTGTCTATACGCAAGATAACGCGAGAAAGAGTTGAGATATCCACCTGAAATTTTTACCGTTGCTTCTTAACATATTTAGCTCGGACAAGTTTGTAAATGGGCATCCTAGCTCAAAAATTAACACCGTTAAAAATTAATTTACTTTTTTGAAAATAATAATTTTAAAAACAAATAATTTTTTACAGTGTCCTAAGAGGTAACCCGGCGAGTTGCGGCCCGATGGCCGAAAATTTCGTCCGTTTGGCCGTATCTCTTACCGTTTTACTGTTACAGTGATGAATTTGGACGAAAAGTCGCCAATATGCCGGTAAATGGTGTATTAATCAGATTTGCGCCCATCAGACCGGCATATCGCCGGAACAGTCTGCACGAGTGCAATTCAATGGTGCCTTCTGTTTTGTTTCTCGAATCGTATTTGAACCAGTCAGCAAGGGCATTTCTCAAAAGTTCTGACATTTATCGGCAATCCCAAAGTACCCTTTCCCGTACATCGTCAGTTGAAACATTGGAACATCATATCTAGAGAATGATGCAGATACATCCTGTTGTTGTACTTCAGGTTTGAACTTGTCTAAATGTACAAAGCCCAGGACCTGCAAAGTATGGTCATCTACCAAAAGCCCCTCGGAAAGGTATATTTCATCCAATGGCCCCATTAAAAAAAAAAAAAAAAACAAGCATTACTTCAGACGAAGGTATATATGTTGCACACCTAATTTTCTCTGTAATGTTCTCAATGAAGGTAAACGAAGGAGTTAATCTCGTAACATCTTCTTGTATAGACTCAAAGACTTAATTCTGAGTAGCTGGCATTCGTAGATCCATTGTGTAGTATACCTCGATCCTTTGCTAGACTTAACTTTAGCGGCGTTTACACATGCTAAAATTGCATTTTGCCAGCATCTAGGCCAATTCTTGATATATTCGTTTACCTTTGTGGCCTCAAGATTAGCAAACTTTTCTTTTAAATTCATAACGTTTTGCTGCAGTGTTAACGGTGCGCTCCACGTGTCCTACCCTTTTATTTAAGTACTACGTAGATGTACGCCAGACCACGTCTCGCGTTACAGGCTTCGCTATACTTCGCGAAACACTGTTACGCTGCGACGCGCCTGCGAACATCTACCTAGGCCTGCAGCGCTTTCTGCATAAACTAGGATGCCATAGTTTCGAAAATTATTTCAACCCTTGTCGTCAAATCGGGGACCGTCATTGAATTGCACCGGAAGGGCCCGTTCTAACGATGCACGGTAAAGGGTAGTTTGGGATTGTCGATAGATGACAGAACTTTTGAGTTATGCCCTTGCTGACTTGATGAAATACGATTTGAGAAAGAAAACAGAGGGAACCATTGAATTGCACTTGTGCAGACGGTTCCGTCGATATGCCGGTCAGATGGGCGCAAATCTGATTTATACACCATTTACCGGCATATTGGCGTCTTCTTGTCCAAATTCAACACTGTAACAGCAAAACGGTAAGAGATACGGCCAATCGAACAACATTTCCGCCCAGAGGGTTTAAACTCGTCAAAATACCCCGGAAACGATACCCATCATGCAATTTGAGGACTTTTCGCCCTTAAGTCACGCTGTAGCCGCTAAACAGTAAGAGATGCGGCCAAACTCGCCGAGTTACCCCTTAGGACACTGTAAAAAATATTTATTTTTAAAATTATCTTTGTTGAAAATGTAAATAAATTTTTTACGGTGTCACTTTTTGGGCTAGAATGCCAATTTACGAACTCGTCCGAGTTATTTATGCTAAGAAGCTTCTGTAAAACTTTCAGCTCGATATATCTACTCGTTCTCGAGTTCTCGTGCGGACAGATAGAGAGACAGACAGGAGCCAAATCCGATCAGTGAAGTAATAGGCTTCGCTATTGCTCAGCCAAAAATGTTTAACTCAAAAAACAGTGAAAAATGTAAATAATGAAGCTGTCTTTATAAATTGTGTAACGAGTATTTAGTATTTCATCTTAATCAAGTATATTTGGCATTATTTTTTTTTTTATTTTTTAGTTTAAATCAACAAGAAAATTAACCAAAAAAAAAAATGCTGGATAAATAATTAACAAACAAGCAGGCCCGCCCTACCGTCAAACGTCGTTGCCAGCTCCGCGAGGGGGCAACCACTCCCCATTCTAGTGTACACGGGATTTCTACTGATTCCACAAGATTTCTCTCAGATTTTGAGAGATTTCCCTGAGATTTCATGAGATTTCACAAGATTTCTCTGAGATTTCATGAGATTTCACAGGATTTATCTCAGATTTCATGAGATTTCACAAGATTTCAATGAGATTTCATGAGATCTCTCAGTTAGATTTCCAAGGATTTCATCGAGATTTCCAAGGATTTCATCGAGATTTCCGAGGATTTCATCGAGATTTCTGAGGATTTCATCGAGATTTCCGCAGGTTTGTACACAGGATTTCACGAGTGGTTGCCCCCTTGCAGCTCCGTTTCGCTACGCTGGCAACTCCGTTCGGCAGTGGGCTTGCCTGCTTGGCCTGCCGGCGGCGTTCGGTCGGGACTTCGGCCCGACCCAAAAGCCTCAAAGCGTCTTCTTCACTTTAAAATTATCGGGCCTTCGGCCCATTCGGGCATTTCCTTGGGGAATATTAAAAGTTTGTAATGGTGAACCACCGCAACTACAGCCCTCCCTTCTGCTTTGAAAACGCGCTGCTATAGGAGTTATAGAGCCGTGTTTTCAAAGCGGTCACTAATTACGTACAACTCTCAAAATTCGGTTTATGGGGCTGCAAAATTACGCAAAACCCATCACACGACATCCAGCATAGTGTTTTCAGTTATTTCGGTCATCGATAGGGCTTTAGCGCCGAAACGGCAAGAGATAGAGCAAAACGGACGAAATTTTGGTCCATAGAGTCCGAACTCGACGAGATACTTCTTAGGAGATCATAATATTTTATTTAAAAAAAAATTATTTCGCATTCACGCCAAACTTCAACTATTTTTTTAAGTGCCTTAATGAGGGTTGGCTGGCAGGATTTGCACCAGGCGTTGGAATGTCCAGGAGTGACCCTAAAGATCCTCTAAAAATCTCAACTCAACTCTCTAGTTCAAGTCCTTCGAGTGGAACAGACAGACCACGATGTAGTTAATACGGTGTCGGCTCTCCGCCCTCCAGCGGCCGAAAACGCGGCCAGGAAATGACGGCAGATTCGTAGTTCCAGAAGTGCCGCCAGGAGCGCTTGCGTCGACCGATACCGGGCGAGGGGAAGGGAGAGGGGGCCGGTGGAGTGCGCCGCTCCTCCCGTGTCCTCTCCCCTCGCCGGGAATCGGTCGACGCAAGCGCTCCTGGCGGCACTTCTGGAACTACGAACCTGCCGTCATTCCGTGGCTCCCCTTCTGACAGCAAGTGCCGTCACCGTATTAACTACATCGTGAGACAGACACACACACAGACAGACACAAGGTCGTTTACATAAGCCCGCTCCAAAGCTTTTTCAAAGCAGAAAGGCGGGCTAAAAAGAAAGAAAAGAAAACCCTTTTGCTAGCTTTGTTTGTTCCCTCGAACTCATTTTAGTCGATTTCGCCCCAATAAGAGTACACGTCCTCCACGTCAATACTAAGGGCATGCTCGAGATATGTTGACACCCCATGATAACATCGCCACCCGGGAGAGACCCGGGAGGGACTCGGGACAGACCCGGGAGGGACCCAAGAGGGGCCCGGGTGGGACCCGAGGGGGGGCAGAGAGGAGTCTAGGTTCGGTCCTAAGTGGGGTACGGGGACCCCCCAAGTTGAGGAGGCGGGAGGGGCTAGGGTGGGGTAAGGGTGGGGCTCGGTATGGCTACCAGGCGGCACCAGGAGGGGCCCAGTTTGGCTGTCCAGGGGCGCACTTAGCACCCCGACCCCGGCTGGAACCTCTACGAGGCGCGCGCGCCAGAATCGTTCTGAGGCAAACGGGTCAAGTCATGAGCGGGCCCCGGGAGGGGCCCGATTTAGGCTTTATCGGGCCCCACCCGGGGCCTGCCCGGCCCTCGCTCCGGGTTGCACAGCAAAGGGGTACCCCTTCCCGTCCAGGGGTTAGGGGCTCATAATGGTTTTCGCTCGTAACCGTCCGACCTTGCCCAAAATTTGTACCAGGGGGTTTTGCGACTCGCTGAGTTCGAATCTGGTGGTGGCGAGACCATCCGGGCATCTATAAGGACGTCATCGTAGACCTCAGAGCACGCCGACGATGGCGGGCGTCAGCGTTCTCGCTGGCCGCAGGCAGATGGTGCAAAGGGCTGGAGAAAAACGTCCGTATCCGCCTGCTAAGTAGGCAAAAGCTATACACGCGTGCATTTGGGCTGCCTAGTTGGCAGGCGGATTAGGGCGCAAGAAGCGTTTTTCTTGATTAACGCCCAAACCGGATGAGTGTTATTAGCATGCGGTGCAGCGTTGGAAAGGCATGGTCTGGCGGACCCAACGGTACCTTTTTCGACCCCTCTTATGTTGGACACTTTTCCGTCAAAATCGAGTAGTGTGTTTCGGGACACTTAGGCCCCTGAAGGCGACGTGGGTGCGCCGATCTCAGATTGTCCTTGTCGGGTCGAAAGTAGGACCACTAGGGACTCACCTCAGCACTTAGCTGCGACCGCCTGCCGCGCGGGGCGCGCAGGGCGAGGCGTACAAGCTGAGAGTCCGCTTCGGGCGCGCCGCGGGGCCCAACCGAAAAGTGCCCTGCGCTCAGCCGCCCTTCGTCGTACGGACCTCGGACCAAGTCCAAACGTGTTTTCTAGATAAAATCTATCATCTGAGACCCGAACCGCGCCTATTTTTTTTTTTTGGACCACCCTAGTCCACATGTCAGTTGAACACTGACAACGGCCGTCGTCGATATGGCCTCGACGACCGCTGCCCTTGCTAACTCCGCGCGTTATTCCAAACGATGTGACAAGGTGGCCACACATGGCATTAATTCTCTAGCGTCCACCCGCCCCTTTTGGCTGCCTATGTCAATGGCACACTGAATTAAATGCACGACGGAGTCATGCGTGAGTCGGTTTAGGGAGGAGAGAGTGGCGGCCGCTACATCGGCTTGCTTGTCGACGAAGAGAGTCCTGGCGTCACGGGGGGTGGGAACAAATTCAACTTCAGGATCGCCCGCTTTTAACTTGTGACACGCTTTTCTGCATGACTTTTCAGATGGCTGCTACCCGTACCCTTTACGCTATGAACTAAACAGCGCTTGCATTTCTTGCATTGGGCAGCCCCTACTTGCAGACCAGACCGCGCGTCGACAACTAAATCAAAGTCATTCCACACAGAGGGCTTTCCTGTAGCATTCCCCCCCTTTTCTGACTCACCCTCTTTAATCGTGTACTCCTTTAGCTGCATTTTCATCTCGCATTGCGCCAGCTTCTCTTTGGCAAGAGCGATTTTCTGGGCTCGTGACTTCTTCGGCGTCTCCGATACCGACGTCGGCGAGGACGTTGGTGTCGGGTGTTGGGGATGGCGAGGGCGTGGGCGAGGGCACGGGCGTGGGCGCAGGCGAGGGCGAAGGGGTGGGCGTTGGCGTGGCGCGCTGTAAAATGCTTGAAAAGAATTGGTTCGTATTGCAAACTATTAGAGTCAAACGGATGAAATTTTGGGGTCATAGGATGCAAAATGACGCAAAACCGATGAGGCGATACCGCACGTGATGTGTTCGGACATTTGGGTTGCCGTTGTGCCAGTAGCGCCGAAACGGTAAGACATAGAGTCAAACGGACAAAATATTGGTCAATGGGTCGCAAAATGACGCAAGAAAAACCATGTGACGATACCCAACATGATGTTTTCGGAAATTTGGGTCGTTGATGTGGCTGTAGCGCCAAAACGGTAAAAGATAGAGCAAAACGGACAAAAATTTGGCCCGGCAGACCCTAATTTGACGAGATACCCCTTAATAGACCATAAAAGTTTATTAAAAATATTTTTATTTTGCATTTTTGCAACACTTTTTTTAGTGCCTTAATGAGAGTTGGCAGGATTTGCACCAGGCGTTTGAACGTCCAGGAGTGACCTCTAAAGGTGCCCTTACACTGAACGCGTCCGCTCGCATCCGCCCGTGTCCGTTCGCGCGCTTGCCCGCCTCTACCATGTCGCCGATCTATTCGCAATGTATTTTCGTTAAGGAAAACGTGTCATCATTTTATTATTTCGAAATTCTTCACTGGTTTGGAAATATCTTCCAGTCGTGGTGGATATCCGGTCCGTCAGGTTGGCAAAACTTTATCTGCTAGTTGTTTGTTGTTTTGTTTTTCTCCACACTCATTCACCTCTCTCTCTCTCTCATTCACTTTGTATTCAGTCCAGTTCGCCGGCTGAACTTATTTGAGCTCTTTCATCTCTGTTCTCTGCTTCTGTTGTTTCAACATGAAGTCAGCTGTGCGGTCTTTGATCCAATATTACATCTTATTTAATGTGCAACGGGATAAGGACTGTCATCCACTCTCTGAAGAGTCGCGAAGTAAGTTCCTAACCATGTTCTGTGATCCGTGAATCCATGAAGCGTTGTTGGTAAAGTCAGGGGCTAGCAACGCACTAGAGACGGGCGCGATCCATGCGCGAGCCCCGGAAACAGCCGTGCGGGTGGCGCGACTCGACTGTTCAAATCGTGTGGGAGACGCTACCTCTACACATTTCATTTCAAAAATTTCATTTAGACCTAACCAAGTGCAGTAAAATGCTAAAAAACCTTAAGTTAGGGTACAAGCATTGAGTAGCCAGTGCACTCGCGGCCACACAAGACCCGATATCGTAATTATCGCGAATTTATAATAGGAAGGAACCTGGCCCGAACCCGTACAGCCGTACACTGCTCTTCTATTTTCAAGATTATGAGAAAAATGGCCCGCCACGCTCTTTCGATGAGCGAGAGAGTTGTGGGCGATACTTTGACTCTCGGTTTTATACGTATTTCAGGGCGCAAAGTAACCTCCCGGCACAGATATGAATTAATTTTAGTCATAACCATGACGGCGCCATCTTGGCGGCTGTGACAGGTTTAATTAGTTTATAAATATTTTGCGTCTTACTCACCCACGTACACATGGCCTATCCTGCGGCCCGTTTCCTGAACTTGCCGTCGCTCATCAACTCTTGTCTCTCCAGGTCGCCGGTCGGCTCAAACTTTCTGCAATATGCACGGTTCACTGTAAAAAATTAGAGACCAATACGGTGCCAGGTACGGTGCACCGTACCTAGGAAATTGAAATATGGTACGGTGCACAGAGTACGGAGAGACCGTACCCACTGATTTTACACCACGGAGCCGTGAAACGGCTTCACCGTACCCACTAAAAGCGGTACGGAAGAACCGTTTTCGAGCTCCGTAGCACTCAAACCGAGGTACGGTTAACCGTACTTAGCACCGTATCAAGTACGGTAACCAGCGGAAATTAATTAGCGGTTGCTAACCGTCATCTCGCCGTTATTATTTTTTACAGTGTTGTCTCTCGGGCTCTGATTCCTTGTGGCGCTTAAAATGTAGATTTAAGAGCATTCTGCACTTTTCCATGACTTGCTTTCGTCGTTCCGTTAAAAATAAAAATATGCCGACGATGGGCTTCGGACGCCATTACGAGCTTTTAGCCGAGCGGGAGGGGGTGGGCGTCGATGGGAGCAGACTTGACTAGCGCAGTGGTGTGGTGGTGGCCCAGCAGACAACTCGTCGTGCGTGAAGTGGAGTTTTGTTATGGTATGTACTAAAAACAAAACAGGTAATCATTTTCTCTCATGCAACAGTTTACTTAATAGACGACCTCTAGCCTGTCTCATCGTTTTGCTGTATTGTTTTAAGTACAATATCTGTTTTTTTAAATATTTTTTAATTTAGAATGTCTAGTGGTGATGATCCAGACAACAACTTTGGTCCTCTTTTTGCTTCGTGTATTGACCATAACCCCCCGGTGAGTGATGGATAATCTCCAATCATTTCAAGAGGTGTCTCGAGCCAGGGAAACAAAGTCAGTCCTGTTGTACGTGAAACAGAACTATTGTATTGCCCAAGACCTCTTTTAAAAAATCCTACAAAACCGAAAATGGATTAAAAAATTATCTCCTTGTTCACAAGATGGAGGGTATGTATCATTTCTATTCCCCTTGACTTACCATAGTTTTAATAGACATATGTATTAAAATTTTATGTTTTGTGTATTCGCAGATGTAAATTTCTCCAAACCTACGGAAGATGAAGTGCTGTTACATATGAGATTATTTATTTAAAAAATCCTTGAAGAAATTCTTTTGAAACCCAATAGTGTTCAGGAAAAGCTGTGTGTTGTGCGGAAAATGTTAGAGAATGAAGACTCGGAGAACTGGAACTATCTCATTTCACTACACTGGAAAAACAAAGGTGCTAAGTCCTACCTTTAAAAGGCACTAACAAAATTTAGTGCCTTTGGAAAGGCACTAAGATTTAGTGCCCTAGGAAAGGCACTAAATTTTGTTAGTGCCTTTTAAAGGTAGGACTTAGCACCTTTAGCTGACCAGCTGCGTATACTCCATACAAATTTAGTGCCTTTGCAAAGGCACTAAGATTTAGTGCCCCAGGAAAGGCACTAAACTTAGCATTTGATTTTAGCGCCCCAGGAAAGGTGCTACTTAGCACCTTTGTTTTTCCAGTGTATTCTCACACCTCATTACTTCTTCTCTCGCCAAAAGAACCAAGCTACTTCCATCCAATCAAAACAAAGAATTTCAACTTCATCTTCTGAAATCTTTAAATAATTGTGAACTATTTTACAATCTCAAAACAACAGTGCTGAAGTTGTGTAAACTTAATGAAGAATCTTCTTTTATATGTAATATTGTTTTTCGCTTGTGTGTTAGGCTAGGAGAAGATGTTCAGTTATTTTTAATATCAAACATGAAGGAAAAGCAAGACATGCATGTGCCAGCCGTACAGGAAATGTCTGAGCAAGAAGAAGCTCCATCTCAAACATTTCATTAGAAACTACTACATGAGAGCTGTATCTATTAAAAATGAAGTGTGGCAAGCAAGGTCACTTCGTTTAAGGAACCGGGTTGTTGTCAATACACAGGACAGTGGGTGGAAACGGCGTGGGTAGCGCATGAAGCCATGCACCCCACCTCGATACAGGGGTTACGGACTTCTTCGAGATTATTATAAAACTAGACCGGTGATTGAAAAACGCTTTGCACAGATCGAAGGAGCATGAAATTTGGGTTTGCTTAGACCAATTGCCCCTCCTAAAACTTCCCACAATAACGATTGTGTTTACACCGAAAAATACTAAAATTGAACAATTCAGGAAGTACGTTGATGGCGCAACCCTAAATTTGATGCTCTTTCGATCTGTGGAAAGGGTTTTGCAAACAATGGCTTAGTTTTCATAATTTCGAAGAAGTCCGTAACCCCTGCAGGAGTGGGGAGCATGGCTTCATGCGCTCTCAAGGCCGTTGCCGCCTCCTGCACACGATGAACACTGTAAACGCTGTGGCAACTTTTGATGCCAGTATATTGGCGTCCTTTTTTGAACGCCAAATTTTGGCGTCCTTCTAAAAGGATGCCGATTTTTGGCATTTTTTAACGCCAAAAAATTGGCGTCCTTTAAAGAACGCCAATTTTTTGGCGTTAAAAAATGCCAAAAATCGGCATCCTTTTAGAAGGACGCCAAAATTTGGCGTTCAAGAAAGGACGCCAATATTTTGGTATCAAAAGTTGCCACAGCGTTTACAGTGTTAACCAGTTGGCAGTCAAGATATTTTGAATAATGCAATGTGGAAAAATAATGATTTAGGTATAAGTGAAAGTGCTTTTTTATTTTTTAAGGGAATTGAAATGATGATTCGAACAGTGCGCCAAACCACTGGGAAATATGCATTGGACGATCTCTTAGATATGTTAATAGAGAACAGTGGTTTGCTGATCATTTTTTAGTGACTGGTTATCTGGGTGAAAAGGATACACTATCATTTCTCAGGGAAATGTTGTATTTGCATTATGTTTTGTCTCTCAGATAGGCAGAGAAAAATATTTTGCAGGGTGAAGAAGCTAAACATTCACTTGTCAAATTTGGAATTAGAGAGCACTTAAAAACTAATGCTCCCACTAAAAAGCAGAAGTTAACTTTGGCACAGTCAAAGCCAAAAGCATACACATATTCTGACCTAACTTGTAGTATATCTGTTCCAGGGTGCATTCGAAAAACATTCTTGTTTATTGAAGTACCATCACAGACAAGACATAAAACTTTAAGGCCACAGCTTTCCAGGGTATAGATAGCTTCCCACGTTCTTGAAAATAATTGTCCAGCTGACAAATCTCTACAAGGGTAAATCCCCACAACAGCTAGTGAAGGATTTGTCACCCCTTGAGCCAAAAACACAAGAACAGTTTTTGCTAAAGAGGGGGAAAAATTTGATGAAGAAATTTCAGCTTCAATCTCTGCAAGATCCTTTTCTATTTGCCTCAAATTAGCATAGCCAATGACATCCCCTGTCTTCTTATTTATGACAGTACATACATTTCATCAAATTCAAGATTAAAATATTTCTCATGCTCTTCATAAAATTCTCCTGTTTGTTGTACAAGGCCTTTAACAGTTGCATCTTGTATTCCTTCTTTGGCGTGGACAGCATGGGTGTTGTCATATAAAAGCCTCTCCGATGGAAGTCTGAGAAACTTTTTTAGGTATCTATATCCTTCAGTTGTTGAACGCATTCGAAGATGCAAGGCCATTTTGATCACGAACAGATTCCAACTCATAGGCCGAGAGTTATTCCTTTGTCAAAATATGGCTTTCAATTGTTCAGACCAAAATATTCGCCCCACTGGAGACATATTGCTGTACTCTTGCTGAAAAATGCACCCAAGATCCTGGCTTGTTTCATTGCTGACATTACATCCATACTGTGTTATTAATTGTTCAACTTTCTTTCTGATGCGGTTTAGTGTATTTTTTAGTCTCCTGTTTTCTTTTTCAATTTCTTCTAGTTCTTCACTTTTTAGGCACGAAGTAGCCTTATGGATTTGTCTCAGGATCCGATTTTTTTTTTTAGGCACGAAGTAGCCTTATGGTTTTGTCTCAGGATCCGATTTTTTTTATCAGCTAGCACGGCCCCTTATGTAAATCGGAAATTTTCTATACGATTTTGATAAGATTTGGCAGAGAGGTAGATATAAATCTCCTGAGTTCACTGCTGCAATGCCATCCAAAAGTTGGTGGCCAATTTTGCGAAATTTGAAGTTAAAATCTCCGTTTCTATGGTACTGCTCGACTTGTCACGGAGCCGAGCCGAACGGGGTATTGTTGCGAAGGCTCGAATCCACTGCGTGGCGCGCAGGGGAGGAGGCCCATGGCTAGGGACCTGTTGATTCTAGTCATGCACAGTACTTTATAAATTAAAATTTGGAAGAACATGATAAAATAAAAATGTTGATGCACTATTCGAATGATCATTGCACAACGAGACTACAGTTCAAAAATCATGTTGATCGGACATTTCTTTACTGATCTTCTAAACCGTTTGAGCTAGGGAGCTCAGATTGAGCATGTGAGCTGTACTAATGACCTGTACACTGAGATAAAAAGTTCAATTACTACCAAAAAACTTTTAGTTTTTAGCTCAAATTCTACATAGACCCACCTAAAATTCTAATGAAAGCGGAACATTAATGAACTTCGAGCCTACCAGGATTTCGGGAAAGCGTATTTTTTTTATTAGCACGGCCCCTTATGCAAAACCGAAATTCTCTATACGATTTTGATGAGAGTTGGCAGAGAGGTAGAACTTAATCTCCTGAGTTCACTGCTGCAATGCTATCCAAAAGTTGGTGGCCAATTTTGAGAAATTTCAAGTTAAAATCTCCGTTTCTATGGTAATGCTCGACTTGTCACGGGAAAGCAGCGTGGAAAGGGGAGCCGAGCCGATCGGGGTATTGTTGCGAAGGCTCGAGTCCACTGCGTGGCGCGCAGGGGAGGGGGCCCATGGCTGGGGACCTGTTGATTCTAGTCATGCACAGTACTTTATAAATTAAAATTTGGAAGAACATGATAAAATAAAAATGTTGATGCACTATTCGAATGATCATTGCACAACGAGCCTACAGTTCAAAAATCATGTTGCTCGGACATTTCTTTACTTAACTTCTAAACCGTTTGAGCTAGGGAGCTCAGATTGAGCATGTGAGCTGTACTAATGACCTGTACACTGGGTTAAAAAGTTCAATTACTACCAAAACACTTTTAATTTTTAGCTCGAACTCTACATAGACCCACCTAAAATTCCTATGAAACCAGAACATCAATGAACTTCGTGCCTACCAGGATTTCGTGAAATCGTATTTTTTTCTTCTGAGCTCCGATACCTATCATTTTTTCTAGTTTGATCACTTGATTTCGACTGAGTTGATCGTCGTATCTGGTCTTTCATATTTTACTTTGGAGGTTATCAGTTTCCACATCTCATATGTTCAGTAATAAGAAGCCAACAAGAAGCATGCCGAAAACATTCATAATCCTCATAAATTCCCGTCTCAATAGTGCCTTTACCCTGTTCTTCTGCCAGCTTCCATTGGGAATTATGTTTCTGCACAGCTCCACATACTTTAATACATTGAAGTAGGCTGGCAAGCCGCAACAAGACATCGATAACTTCACCAAGATTTTCTTTGTCTTGAATATTTGTTTTTTCCCATATGAAATTATCACTTGGAAGAAGTCTATTGTGCACAAATATTTTAATTTTTTGGCTATCCCAAACTATGCACTTTTGGACAGACACATTTTCAAATGGACTAAGAAATGAAAGTCTCACTGTATTGCTCTTAATTGTGTCAACACACCAACCAAACGGTATCAGGGCTTTTAAATTTATAGCTATAAAGCCTACTCCTGTTACTTCCTCCTGTAAAAAAAAAACTGGTACAGTATAAGTATATATTTCTATTCATTAACTTTGCATAGATTTAAATTAATAATATAACATACTGGAGATATTAGAGACTGTTCTGGCTGCTCAGAGGAATCTTGATTTTCATCAGTTCTCAACGCATGGGACGGACTTGTATCACTAATAAAATTTCCAGATTCACCACCTTGATCAGTATCTGACCCATGTTCAGAAGTCTCCTGTTAGGAAGTTATCAAAAGAAAAATTGTTTTGAACTATGATTCCTATATTCATGTTACCCTCATTAAATAGAAGTAACTCATACTTCAGCTGGTGGGAGACGCTTTTTCGGCGTAGAGACTCTTGCCTTCACATATTTCCTCTTCGGTGGCACATCACAGTTTGATGATAATGCATTCATTTTACAAGGCAGTTTGGAAGTAGTTGATGCAGTCTATAAGAATGAAAAGATAAAATGAATGAAAACCTATGTATTTAAAAAGGTAGAAGGTGTACAAACCCTACTCCCATGGCGTTTCTTTGGAATAGCAACACGGCTCATCCATCCCCTGCGTTTTTGTGGACGATTTCCTTCGGGCTGATGATCCATTCTGAATTAAGAGACAACAAAAATCAGTCCAACGGCCTAAAATAAGACAAGGGACCGGCCATTAAGTAAACTGTTGCATTACAGAAAATGATTACCACGAGAGAAAACGATTACGTGTTTTGTATCTAGAACATGGACACATTAAGTGAGAAAAAAATGTTTGCTGGTTCTTTAGCAGCCTCTGAAATTTCTTATCTTCCCGTGTTGTGTTATTGTTGAGAGGTTAGCCTAGCTTCGTCTACCAAAACAAAACTCCACTCCACGCACGACGAGTTGTCTGCTGGGCCACCACCACACCACTGCGCTAGTCAAGTCTGCTCCCGTCGACGCCCACCCCCTCCCGCTCGGCTGAGAGCTCGTAATGGCGTCCGAAGCCCAACGTCGGCATATTTTTATTTTTATCTGAACGACGACAGCAAGTCATCGAAAAGTGCGGGATGCTCTGAAATCTACGTTTTAAGCACAAGGACGTCGAGGAAACATTTCTGTCAAACATTTCGTGTGTCTGTGAGATGTTGTGAAAGTGCGGTGTTTGTGATCCGAGCCCGAGAGACAACCGTGCATATTGCAGAAAGTTTGAGCCGACCGGTGACCAGGAGAGACAAGAGTTGATGAGCGACGGCAAGTTCAGGAAACGGGCCGCAGGATAGGCCATGTGTACGTGGGTGAGTAAGACGCAAAATATTCATAAACTAATTAAATCTGTCACAGCCGCAAAGATGGCGCCGTCATGGTTATGACGAAAATTAATTCATACACTGGAAAAACAAAGGTGCTAAGTCCTACCTTTAAAAGGCACTAAAGTTCCAAAGGCACTACAGTTTATTTTTTTTTCGAAATATTTCCTTACTATGGAATACAATTGTGCTGTGAAGCGGAAGAAGGGGATAAGTCCAAAATGCTCACTTTTCAGGGAATCAAAAAAACTAATTGCTGACAACTTTTTATAAATATTATGATATTAATGGAATGTATTTTAATCAAGTATATTACTGGCACTTTGGATATTTTTAATATCACGTTCCTTCTAGAGATATAGGACTTACCTCCTTTTGACCATTGTGACATACGGAGACAAGTCGACTTAACTCATCTTACATGATGAGAATTTAGAGGTATGTAATTGGAAAATTGGTAAAAGGGGATAAGTCAACTTAGCTCTTTTTGCATCTCATGCATAAAAATTAAGTCAACATAATTTATTGTGCATGAGGGAAAAAAGGAGATAAGTTGATACATTTCTGTTTTCTTAAAGGCGACAATATTCATAGTCTTTTGTGGCAACACACTTTGAAAAGGCGACTTCCTTTTTTTGTCGCCTCAAATGAGGCGACACCTGAGATGTTGCTTTAAAACAAGGCAACAAATTTGTCGCCAATAAAAATGTAACACTATTACATTTAAATTAATATGAATAATTTACTGTAAGTCTTAATAAAAAGTAACAGTTTAATTCTTATAGAAAATAAATAATTACGGTCCATACCAAGTGAACTGAAACCAATTTACTGTCTATATCATGGATTAACTGTGCAAAAGGGGATAAGTCAACTAAACCTTTTTCACCACCTGCATCAAAAAGAGTTAAGTCTACTTAACTCTTTTTGCTTTGGTTAAAATTTGATGACTTTGGGGATAAGTCGACTTACCCCCTTTTGCTATCCAATATTAACAGTACATTACAAGTTAAGTCGACTTAACTCCTTTTTCAAACCCCAATATCTCCTATCCTATGGGATATTTTCCTATAATATTTGGTGGGTAGATGCAGACTAAAATATACTATAACATGCCATAAAAATCTCATTTTGGGGGTGTCAACTTATCCTCTTCTTCCGCTTCACAGCACAGTTACATTCGAAGACATATATTCGTACTCTACGCAAAATTCCGCGTCAAACGAGCCTACATGTGATGGGGTTCTGTTCAAAAATGGCATAAATTGATTGCAATTTTTGTACTTTTTTACTTGCTTTTCATTTGCTGGCCGCTTATTAGAACCTCATCACATGTAGGTTCGTTTGACGCGGAATTTTACGAGGAATGCGATAATGTAGCCTAAAATGTGATTGGTTTGCTCACACAGAAAATATTTTGAAAAAACTGAGAATTTAACCTTTAGCATCCCTAAAACGGGTTTAGCACCCCTGGAAAGGTAGGACTTAGCACCTTTGTTTTACCAGTGTATCTGTGCCGGGAGGTTACTTTGCGCCCTGAAATACGTATAAAACCGAGAGTCAAAGTATCGCCCACAACTCTCTCGCTCATCGAAAGAGCGTGGCGGGCCATTTTACTCATAATCTTGAAAATAGAAGAGCAGTGTACGGCTGTACGGGTTCGGGCCAGGTTCCTTCCTATTTTAAATTCGCGATAATTACGATATCGGGTCTTGTGTGGCCGCGAGTGCACTAGCTACTCAATGCTTGTACCCTAACTTAAGGTTTTTAAGCATTTTACTGCACTTGGTTAGGTCTAAATGGAATTTTTGAAATGAAATGTGTAGAGGTAGCGTCTCCCACACGATTTGAACAGTCGAGTCGCGCCACCCGCACGGCTGTTTCCGGGGCTCGCGCATGGATCGCGCCCGGCTTTAGTTCGTTGCTAGCCCCTCGTAAAGTGCCCACTCTAATTGTTTCTAACTAATGGTTATTAAATAATTTGCACAGGAACGATCAAACGTCTCGCAGTATTCAATGTACTAAGACGTAATAGACTCCGTATTCAGACAGTTGCCGCATATGCCAGGAGTAAAATGAAGCGTCGCTGGTGGGTGAGGCCCATATTTCTGGATCAGAAAATAGTAGGAGCTTGG
Organism: Frankliniella intonsa; assembly: GCA_033675135.1. Taxonomy (NCBI): domain Eukaryota; kingdom Metazoa; phylum Arthropoda; class Insecta; order Thysanoptera; family Thripidae; genus Frankliniella; species Frankliniella intonsa. Next base: position 677,953 of record JAWJED010000023.1, on the reverse strand, counting down.
TACTCCCTCATACCGTTGATGAGAGAGTTTGATCCAGATGCTCACTTTAAATTTTTGAGGATGACCCCTGAGTGATTTGATTGGCTGCTGGATCAAATTTCCTATCTGATAAGTAAGGACTCAACTCATCGAGAATCTATTTCGGCTGGAGAGCGATTGGCTGTGACATTAAGGTAATTTGTCTGTCGGTGTGTATTAACTTATGTGTCCACAATGACAAGATATTAATAGTAATCTTTGTAAAACAGGTACCTAGCCTCCGGTGATAGCCAGGCATCTATTTCCTACCTCTTCAGAATTTCAGATTGTACAGTATCTAAGATAATATTTGAAACTACTGCCGCCATATGGTGTGCTTTAAAGGATGTTGTTTTTGAGCGTCTCAAAGATTTCTGGAGGAAAAATACATTTGTAAAAAGCTTTTAGTTGTGATGTAAGTTTAAACTTTCCTTCCTTTACTAACAAAAATCATTATTTCAGAAATTTGCCATGCGAGGATCAGGATGTTATAATTACAAATTTGGGAACAGTCTGATTCTGTTTGCAATTAGTGATGCCAAATATAAATTTATCGCTGTAGACGTTGGAGCAAGAGGACGTGAGAGCAATGGTGGTGTCTTTGACAGATCTGAGTTTGGTAGGCTTTACAACAACCACCAGTTACAGCTGCCCTCCTCTGTGTACAACACAACTCTGAAGACACCTTTGCCTTTTGTGTTCATCGGAGATGCTGCTTTTAAACTAGATACCCATCTTCTAACTCCCTTTGAAGATCATAACAAGCCTGAAGAAGTGGTGTTTAATTATAGACTTTCCCGTGCCAGAAGAGTGATTGAAAATGCATTCGGAATCCTTGCAGCTCGATTTAGGATCTTCCGCACTAATATGATTGGTTCTGAGACTCTTGTACAAAATATTATCCTGTCTGCTACTGCCTTGCATAACCTTCATTTGATAAGGGAAGACAGCATGCCACCAAGGCACAAAGTATACCTGCCACCCGGCTATGCTGATGTGTACTTGAGTAATGAACATCTTAAAGAAGGAAAGTGGAGGAATGAAAACAAGCAAGTAGAAAATAACATCCTAAAAAGACTTGTTTCTCAAGAGATGTGTAGTGCTAATGTATTGAGTGGAACAGCTGTTCGGGAAAAATTCAGGGATTTATTTATTCTTAAGCCGTTGCCATGGCAGTATGATGAGCTTCCTGAACGATTTTGATATGCCTATGATTTGTATTGTAACTTAATTTAAAATCAAGTCCAGTTGTGTGATATTAATATATTGTGAAATAACTGTTACTATCAGCTTGTGGTAGTGTTCTGTGAAATGTCAAGATTTCATTGTCTGCGTCCAGTTTGGACTTCAACATATTTCATAGTGCTACTACCCATTATCTTGTTCGTGAAATATATATTGATGTTATTGAATATGACACCATTTTTTGATAAAAGTTATCCAGTTACCACGTGTTAAGTGCTTCATCACAATCGTATATTATCCAAAATGAACAAAATGTAGAACAAATTCAGGAGCTCAGTATCACACATATATATGAATATATATAGAAAAACATAAAAATTAAACTTCAAAAACGTCTCAGAGAACAATGGTATAAGCAGCTCAGTATAACATACACTGGGCCGCAAAATTAGCGCCCCACTTTTTCTTCCGCGAGTAACTTTTGTTAGAATAGAGCTAGAAGCTTGAAATTCGGAAGAGAGATGGGCCAAAGTGTTGTCTATAAGCCCCTAAAGTCGCAAGAGTCAAACCCACCCCCTTTATTTTTTTTCCACCCCTCGCGTAATGCACTGTCAAATTTTGACACTTCGGCCGTTGTTGAAGTGTCCTTCCAGGTGTCTCAGGGACCTGAAATTTGGTTAAGCAACTCAATTTGATCTCTGTCGATTGAGACCGGTGCCAACCCCGTAGGACGCACTGTTCCGGAGCCACCAAAAAAGTCACCCCTAATTAGGGGTAGTTTTTTCGGATTTTTTAAGGGGTTCGGTGGTGTAGCGGGGGCTGTCCCAGACACGACCAAAGTGTCGCAATGTCCGCTGCACCCTCCATAGGGTGTCCAACCCCTAAAGACTGACACCCCAAATCTTGTTTTTTTCCTGAAACCACCAAAAATGTCAGAAAAGGGGACAAAATGCACCTTGCGCACACTGCAAAAAATAGGAACGGAATAATTACGGAGAAGTACCGTTAATTATTGTCCGGAGGTTTCCGTAACTGAAAGGTACGGACATCGCCGTATTCGGACCGCCCTGTACCTCTATTTATGTGGTACGGAGACTGAAAACGGCCATTCCATAGCAGTTTTTAGGTGCACGGAGAAGCCGTTACACAGCTCCGTAGTGCGAAAATATGGTGACGGACTCGCCGTACTCTGCACTCCGTCGGAAGATTCACAGGGCAGAAACGGACCGCCGTACTTGGCTCCGTACTCGTTACTCGTCTCTGATTTCTTACAGTGCAGTTGATTTTGACCGTCTGAATCGATCCCAGGGGCAACATCCGCACCCCGCTCGAAAACAACGTTTTGGTAAGGGTTGCAACCCTTAGTGCCACCCAACCCTGTGGGAGGGGATGAAGGGCCGCCGGCGGTGCGGTGTGGTCACGGGACGGTTGGGGACACCAATTTTGAAGGGATTCGGTCCAGTCGTTACCTTTCGAGACACACAAGACGAAAATCTTGTCACTTTCCACCCCTAAGTTTGCACCCCTGGCTCTCCGTAACCAGGAGGGGCACAACCTTCTTTCAGGTGCGCCGAGGAGCGCACATCATCCACTGACCGGGGTACGAGCGCCCACACTCCTGCGATCAACATGTCAGCAGCCAGACCCACGGCAAGTGGGCAATGTTCTCACCCTTTTCATTGTTGTATCGTTCCTGTGGTTTCGACTGAGTACAAAAAATTGGCCCAGTCACCAAATTTCCGGCTTTTCAGAGGCAATGAGTCCACAAAACGGTTCCAAAAAAAGTCGGTCTCCCTTGGATGGATTTCATTGTTTTACGGTCACACGCGGAGCTTTTGGCGAGAAACTTGTCGCTGCAAAAAAAAGGTCACACGCAAGTGTCGCCGAAAAAAGGTAACAAGTTAGGGAAGTTTCCAAATTCGGCGACACAGCGGTGTGTCGCTGATTTTAGGTCACATGTGTGACCTTTAAAATTACAGTGTCTAGAACGAAAATTCTGATTTTCACTTGTGACATGTCCAGTAGCAGGAACCTACCGTAGGGTGCCCGTAGACGGCGGGTCCCCGTTCCTTGTCGCGCAGAGACTTGCCGGTGCGTGCGTTGAAAAGAACTCGATCTAAACTTTTATTTTAACTCCACTTTGCAATACCGAATTTTTTTTTCTTATTTTGGGCGAACACCCTTTTAGGCACACCCCTACCGAACGGAGGTACCAGCGTAGCAAAGCAGAGGTGGCAACGAAGTTTGGCGGTAGGGCGGCCTGCTTGTTCTCAAGTACGGAAGTTTCAGGAAAAAATAGCGGTACCTTTTCCGTATATAGCTTTTGCAGTGTGCTGTAATCTGTCCATCAGAAAAAATTTCCTATTGACAGATACAATATGAGCTGTAAATGGTAAACCTTCGGGCCCACATCTTTTAGATGGGAAATTTCATCCCAATTTCGATCATGCAATTGATATGAGGACACGTGGAAAAGTCATCTGTGGTGAAGCTGGCATCACGGATATCACTTGTGTTCCCCTGGGCAACGTAGACTAAGACCTTCTATGCCAGTATTGGTCTATAGGTTTTTATCTTCAGCTCTGTCTTAATCTTGGCGAGCTATTCATCAATTCCACTTAGTTTAGTGAATCCCAATAGCTCTCTGGTTGAGCGATTATTTTCAGGTCGCGAATTAATATGCACCGCATCGAAAATTAGGTTAATGTAAGAGAAATGATCATGCTTCTGCTTTCTGTTTCATCATTAGCAGTTGCTCCTTATAACACCCTTCTTTAGACTTAATAAAATGACTAGTCAAAGTCTTCTCATGGAAGGTAATAGGTAATTATAAACTTTCAGAGTCACCAAGAAACGCGTAAGCATTAGGAGAGAGCGAATAGAGATGAAGTGCGAGCCGAATGAGCATAGGATACCAGTGTACTCCTCTCTCCATCAATATTAGTTGCCTTTATTTGGGCTAACCACAATGTTTGGAAAGGTCACGGTCTCTTGTGGAGCTGAGGTCTGTCTCTTTTTTCCCTCTCTTATCTTTTCTTACAAATTTTCGAAGCAGTGCCCTACACTCAAAGCACAGCTCCCTTTTTTTCCTTGCGGTCAACATGGAGCATGATAAACTTATGAAGCTTGGATTTTCAAAACATCCACTGAAGTCAGGAAATCCCTTATCACAAGTCAAAAAGTCTTTGTGCGACTGGATGCCATCACACACACATGAACAACTAAGCCAAACTCCCAATATTTTCAGTGTCACAACCAGCCTAAAAAAAAATTTTCGCAGGAGGCACAGGTATTCCATGGATGAGGGCGGTCACACTCTTTTGTTTTTTGCTAAATTTAACATTCATATTCACGACTGCATTTTATTCTTCAGACTTTGAATAACTAGGTAGATGTACGCCAGACCACGTCTCGCGTAACAGGCTTCGCGATATCTCGCGAAACACTGTTACGCTGCGACGCGCCTGCGTACATCTACCTAGGCCTGCGGCGCTTTCAGTATGGGTTAGGATGCCATAAAAAATACGCTTTGAGTAACGAAACAGTAGGCGCAAGTAAATTTCAATCGCGCAGACGGTTCCGGCGACATGCTAGTCTGTGATAAGCGAAAATCTGAGAAATACACAACTCTAAGCGTATATTAAGGACTTTTTGCCCAAATACGACACAGCAGCGGCAAAACGGTGCGAGACACGGCCAAACGGACGAAAGTTGCGCCCAGAGAGCCGCAACTCGTTGACATAACTCGAAAACGACACGCAACACGCCTTTCAACGGCTTTTCGTCCTTAAGTCACGCTGTAGCGGCTAAACGGTACGAGATACGGCCAAACGGACGAAATTTTCGCCCAGAGGGCTGCAACTCGCCGAGTTTCCCCTTAGGACACTGTAAAAAAATATTTCTTTTTAAAATTATTTTTTTCGAAAATGTAAATGAATTTTTAACAGTATCAATTTTTGAGCTAGAATGCCCATTTTTGAACTTGTCCGAGATATTCAGGCCAAGAAGCTACAGTAAAAATTTCAGCTCGATATCTCTACCCGTTCTCGAGTTATCGTGCGGACAGACAGACAAACAAACAGACAGACAAACAAACAAACAAACAAACAGACAGACAGACAGGAGCCAAATCCGATCAGTGAAGTAATAGGCTTCGCTATCGCTCAGCCAATAATGTCCATTTTTTACTTTTTCGAAAAACTGAAACCCCGATTTTATATTTAACGTCAAACATTGTCGGAACTATGCCGCGCCGAGATCGAACAACGTTGAAGCGTCCCGGGAGATCGAACAACGCTGAACCGTCGCTACGAGATCGGACGACGTTACTACACTGTTAATAATCCTGTAGTCGAATACAGTGGCCATACAGACCTTACCGTGTATCTTTTATGGTTGTACTGCACTTTATTTCACGGTCTGGACTGTATTTTGTTTTACAGTAGGGTTTGTATCTCGGAATAAAGTCTGGACAGTATTTCCTTTAACGGTCTGCCCTGTTACGGTGCAGACTGTACTCAAAAATACGGCTGGATTGTATTGAACATAACGGTGTAGGCGATACCAGCCTAGGCCATAGAATTTGTGATAATGCTGTACCAGAGACTGATAAGTCTGAAATTGAATACAGTCCAATACAGTCCAAACAATCAGTGCATATACGGTGCAGACTGTTACAGATTAGACCGTACAGTTCGACCATATTTTAAAATACAGTGCTTACTGTTAAATCAAAAACGGTCCGGACCATTAAGTAAAATACGGTCAGACTGTAAAAATTATACGGTCAAGACAATTTAAAAATATATTGGCCATCCTGTATGCATACACTGTTGCTTTTTCTGACAGTGTAGGACCCGTCGACCTACAGTCCACCCTGGTGGCAGCAACAACTTCTCATAAGTCGAGAGCTGTGGCATGAAGGGGCCCAAAGAGAGCACTGTAAAATTTTAAGTCGTCACATTACGACAAAGACGAATTTTATTCTGAAAGGTTTGGCACGTACACTGAAAAGTCTATAGTGAGCATTGCACGCTTAAGTTAGATTGAGCATAGGATGCACGCTTTAGAGTGAGCATGGCATGCACGCTTAAGTTAGAGTGAGCATCGGGATGCTCACTCTAACTTAAGCAAGCATCCCAATGCTCACGCTAATTGGAGTGTGCATTCTCCCCACTGAGAAAGGTACAAATTAGCGTGAGCATTGGGATGCTTGCTTAAGTTCAATGCTCACTATAGATTTTCAGTGTAAGGGGTGTGATAAACGTTTAATGACAAATGATTCACCACAGTATGAGGAATGTTGAATGTCATGTGACGAAAGATGAATTTCAAGTGACGAGATACTTATCATGTGACGAATGTATCATCACAACTCTCGTGAAAAAATATTCAGAGCAATATTTATCGTCACATGACAATGCGGTTTAACAGTAAGGAAGAATTATTAACACTGATGCGCCGCTTTAATTGAGCGATGTAGAAAAACGTCGCTCACTTCGGGCGATGCACATTACAAATACAGTGATATCCTCAAAATACTTCGCAGGCATCAAACGTTTCGCTTTGTAATACCCATAAACCCTACTCAAATCGTACTCTGTTTAAAAAGGCTGTAAATTAACAACACATTTGTAGTTATGTTTGTTAGCTACACATGTTGTTCTCCAGAAACAATGTTGTAACAATAGTCCTGAAAATTTCTAAAACGTATTTTCCTCTGAAAACAGTGAGTTTTTGGTTCCTCCTTCAAAACAAAAATGGTAACATTACCATTTTGTTTGTTTTGGAACGATATGCTTTGCTATCGAACTTAACTAGAATTTTGTTGTAGAGTACCAACATGGTAGAAGTTCCTGTTATGGGCCACTTTGGGTAAAATAGAAGGACTTGTGTCAGAATATCAATGAATGCAAGTAATGTTTACAAACATACTCATCACAGAGAGTGTCATCAGCTTACTACGTTTTCTAACAGTGTATATTCTTTACATGTCCTGCATACGGGATAATATACGGAACGTATGCGTTCCCTCGTTCGTATATGTCCGCCGCATGTGCACCTTACACGCTAACTGGAAATGTACTTTTTCGCAAATATCATACGTAACCAGAGATAAACATGCAGATCTAAAAACAAAATCACGCGTAACTGTGTAAAATATTTTACATGGATCTGCAGAAATTTAAAAATCGACGTGTCCGTGCAACAACATCCTATCTGACGCGCCGCTCCGAAAGACTAGCCTATCTGCTTCGCCGCTCCGAAAGACTAGCCTATCTGCTTCGCCGCTCTGAAAGACTAGCCTATCTGCTTTCCTGGCGCTCTCTGCAGCGCTGCATTCTTTCAATTGTAAGATCACTTATATTGATAGTAGAGAAAAATTTAAAAGTGCTATGTGTTCCTTGATCTTTTAAGAACACGTAGCAACTTTTACTTTTTCTCTACGATCAATATAAATGATCTTACAATTGAAAGAAGGCAGCGCTGCAGAGAGCGCCAGAAAAGCAGATAGGCTAGTCTTTCGGAGCGGCGAATACCTCAATAATACCGATAATATTTCAATAATACCGATTATACCGATTATACCGTTAATAATAGTACTCCGTACACGGCTCAGGAGAGTCAGCACCCCTCGGGAAGTTCATTATCCTCTAAAAACGGAGCAGACAGCCGTGGAAAATTCTGACAGTGTACAAGCCTTTAGGTTATCACTGTCAAGCAATGCATGTGCATACACTCTACGTGACTATGGACACTTACTGTAACTAACTTTTGGACTTCTGTGATCATGCCTAGCCTAGATCCAATGTGGCGTTTTGTTCGTTACTTTTTGTGACCAGCAGAACCATAATTTTGCCTCCAGCTTAGGCATGTTTGCATGTTTACAGAAGTCCAAAAGTCTGCAACAATACATATTAAGTCCATTGTCCCGTAGAGTTCAATTCTAAATACTAGACGGCCACCCGCTTATTGCTTATTAGTTGCCTCACACGATGCTTCTGTAGACGGTGACCCACTTGCTCCATGAGCGCTGCGGTGGCCGAGTGAATAGCTAGCTCCACGGTGAACACCGTGAACAGAGTGGAGATGCAGCACGACATGCTCACCACTTCAAAAAGCCACTTCAGTGCGCGCGATACCTGCAGTGTGCCATCAAAGAGACTTATTTTCGAGATGAGCTGTATTGACACAAATTTCATATATATTTGAGTTAACAGCCCTGAGTCCTGGCGCCTGGGAGAGGTCAATCAGGCTCCCTGCGGATCTTTGGTCAAGCAAGAAAACAGCGAATTATGCAAGTGGTTCCCTCTCCTATAACAGGGCTCTTCAAAACGCTTGCACCGATCGACCGACCGGGCTACAGGTGATGGGTAAAGAGGGGAGCTCCCTCACTGCCCCCCCCCCCCCCCCGTGAGGAGAGGGGGGCTCTCCTCACCTCTCACCTGCAGCCCGGTCGGTGCAAAGCGGGCCACGATCGGGTTCGGTCGGCCGGTACAGGCGTTTTGCAGAGCTCTGCCCTATCCCCATACCTCCGTCAATCGATCTATACATAACTAGACAGATCTCACGGCGACGTTAAGATCCGTACGATCTCGTACAGACGATTCAGAACCTTCCGATTTCTCTCCCAGTCCCAGTCTCAGTCTCAGTGCTTCCACCCCAAATCCAAGTGTCGCAAATGTTCCACGGAGCTGTGCAATATCGTTTAGAATGACTCAGATCAACCAACAATCTTTGATATCCATGTTATTATTTTTTGAATATTTTATTACACTTTAGATGTTATGATACTGGCTGTAGGGCAAGCCACTACACTGGCCGGTTGACAAGGAGGGCGTCGTCGTCCTGACTGAGCTTAACGAAACAAGGGAGAAGGGCGCCGCATCTGGCCGTTGCGCGACCTGATCCGAGCCGAGACGCTGAGGGAGGAGGCCTGGCTCTGGTTGCTTTGTACAGTTGTAAAAGGAAACGGAGGTTGGAGGAGAGGTCCACATTGACGGCGCTGACTGCAGACCCACAGCCCTCGTGCGGCTCGTGCCAACCACCTGCGTTGCCTACCTTAGCGTTGTGATGGTGTGTGGGAGCGGGGGCGGGCCAGCAGCGTGACCAGGGGGCTTGAGCCCCTGTCGTGCCTCTGGTGCGCAAGCCCGCAACACATCCCCATGAGATTGATTGCCTAACGGCGCGGCGGATTAAGAGGCGTAGCAGGGCCGGGATGCACTACCTAATAGCCCAGCCTGCCCTCCCCGTCTTACCAATATACTTTTGGTCTTCTTAAGTAATTTTTGGTCTCCCCCCTCCCCCAATTTATGGTCTTTCCATGTTTTTGTTTTTTTTTTTTTTTTGGTTTTCCCCCAAAATTTATGGTCTGCACAACAATTTGTTGGTCTTCTCTAAAATCGGTTGGTCTTCCCAAGGAAATTTTGGTCGTCTTAACTTTGTACGATCTTCTTTCAGTCTAAATGGTCTTCCCCCTTTTTTCGCGGATAATCCTTGGTTTTCCGGTCTTCGGGGCGGCCGGTGTACAGGCTCGAACCTAGTCGTGGACACCTCGCAAGATTCCGATCTGCCGCATTCTGACCCGAAGCAGGGAGCCTGTTTGAGCCCGCCAGTTAACCTGCCCTGCTGAGCCAATCAGATGAGCGCTAGGCGAAGGGCTACGGGTGGCGCAGCGTGGTTGGTCTTACAAACTCATGGGGCCCGTCTCAGCCTGCCTGGACTCGGGCGGGCTGGAGCTTCGGGAGACGGGCTGACCCGGGCCGGAGTCAAAACTGGCGTGCCGGGCCGAGCTCAACACTCACCGCCTGTAGACTTCACCTACAGGAGCCCGCGTGAGCGAGCCCGTTTGCGGTCTCTGGTGGCTAGCTAGGCTCCAAGCTACAATGCCCATTTTCGAACTCTTTCGAGCTATTTAGGGCAAGAAGCTACAGTAAAAATTTCAGCTCGATATCAACTCGTTCTCGAGTTATCATGCGTACAGATACACAACCAGACAGACAGACAGGAGCCAAATCGGATCAGTGGAGTAATAGGCTTCGCTATCACTGAGCCAAAAAAAATCTGAAATTCTCGATTTGGACATTACGCGTGACAGACAGCCAACCGACCTATGTTTAAATTATGACAGACGTTCCCGGACGTTCCTCGATTTTGGATCGCCAGTCGGGACTGACTGCGATCAAAATGAAGGGAGCATAGTTAGCCGCCGCGGCTCCCCGGTCGAGGATCGAGGCGACCGAGGGTGAGCCCCTGCCGACCTACCTGGAACCGGCGGGGATTAGCCGGTGGGCGGTAGCGGGCGAGCCGGGGGGAGCAATGTTCTTGTTTAAACATAGAACGTTCCGAGGGGGTATGCACTCGCGTAATAGTCGGGTCAATCTGTCCGTTAAAGCACGCGTAATAGTATGCGTAATAGTGGCGTAATAGCCAAAATTCTCCGAAATTTGCCTATTTTGGGGTTTTTGGGCTGTGTTTAGCTGAATCCCGATACTTTTTAAGACGTAATAGAGCGTAATGGACGTAATAGTCGGGTCACAGGTTTTGAGAGTGCATACCCCCTCGGAACGTTCAATAAAATTATGAAAAATGTAACATTGGCATGTTCTACGTCGAAAAACAATTCGAACGAGTCCAAACGGCATCTCAGAATAGGGTATTTCACTGAATCTCGAAACGGAAGTAAGCAGTCGACAAGAAGTACTAAAACGATGGCAAGGGGGGAGGTGGAACCTTTTCCGTTTCCGTCTTACTCCTCACCCCTCGCCCGTGTTATAGTACTTCTTGTCGACTTCTTACTTCCGTTTCGAGATTCAGCGAAATACCCTATTGTAAGTTTTACTCATGTTTCCCCTCGGTTCTGGTTCGCGGCCTGTCGCACCACCTCTGGGGCGGAAAACCCGGCGAAAGGGGCCAAAGTTCGAACACTTTCTGTCCAAAAAAAAAATGCTAATGTCATTCACACTGTATTTGGGTGCGTTAGTACAACTGAGTTTTTGCGAGATTCTTGTGGTTAATTAGGGAGTTAAGTCCAGGAGATACAGGTGATTGCATAATCATTACGGCCCAGGGTCACTGCAAGAAAAATATACAGTAAATCCGGTTAATTTTCATACAGTCTTTTTCTGTCCTTTCAGGTAAAGGATTCTCCGTACTTTTTTGCCTTTGCATTCCGTACCCTAAAAATTGAAATTGTTGAAATGGAAAACCAATTATAAAAATAGATTTGTCTCGACGAGACGAACGAACAATGTTTACATATGTCATGGGTTTAGACTCACAATGAAAAAGTTATTGGCCTTCAACAATCTTAGGTTTTGGGGTAGGAAATGGAATGTCAAAAAAGTACGGAGAATCCTGTACCTGAAACTACAGAACAAGCAGGCCCGCCCTACCGCCAAACGTCATTGCCAGCTCCGCTTCGCTACGCTGGCAACTCCGTTCGGCAGGGGGCTTGCCTGCTTGGCCTGCCGGCGGCGTTCGGTCAGCCTTCGGCCCGACCCAAAAGCCTCAAAGCGTCTTCTTCACTTTAAAATTATCAGCCTTCGGCCCGAACTGGCATTCCTTTGGTAATATTAAAAGTTTGTAACGGTGAACCACCGTAACTACAGCCCTCCCTTCTGCTTTGAAAACGCGCTGCTAGTATAGGAATTATAGAGCCGTGTTTTCAAAACGGTCACTACTTACGTACAACTCTCAAAATTCGGTTTATGGGGCTGCAAAATTACGCAAAACCCATTACACGACATGCAGCATAGTGTTTTCAGTTATTTCGGTCGTCGATAGGGCTTTAGTGCCAAAACTGTAAGAGATAGAGCGAAACGGACGAAATTTTGGCCCAAAGGGTCGCAAATCGACGCAAAACCCATGACACGGTACCCAACGTGATGTTTTCGGATATTTCGTTCGTCGACGTGGCTGTAGCGCCGAAACGGTAAGAGATATAGCGAAACGGACGAAATTTTGGTCAAGAGGGTCCTAACTCGACGAGATACCCCTTAGGAGACCATAAAATTTTATTAAAAATATTTTTTTTTTCAGGTCTGCAAAACTTTAATAATTTTTTTCAGTGCCTTAATGAGGGTTGGCAGGATTTGCACCAGGCGTTTCGGTGTCCAGGAGTGACCCTTAAGATACCCTAAAAATTTCAACTCTCTAGCTCAACTCCTTCGAGTGGAACAGACAGACAGACAAACAAACAAACAGACACCAGATCGATTGCATAAGCCCGCTCTGAAGCTTTTTCAAAGCAGAAGGGCGGGCTAAAAAGACTGTATGAAAATTAACCGGATAAACTGTATATTTTTCTCGCAGTGGTGTGCGAGTGATTACGCAAGTGTTTAACCCCTCGCTGGGCTCCTTTAACTTCTGCACGTCAAGCTGCCCGTTTAACGTGCAAAAATCGAGGTGTTCACTTATCGAATCAGAGGACAATTCACTGGTGAACTGACAAAGGGACGTAGATGTAAGTGCCAAAAAATTTGGACAACTTTTTTTTTTGGTCTAGTGTAATAATGTCAAGTTCTTGTACCGAAATACCTTCAAATAAAAAAGTAATTTGCTTTTTTTTTTACTTACGTTCCTATGTGAGATCACCAGTGAATTTTCCACTAGAAGACATTCTGAAATTGAATAAAAATACCAATTTTCAATTTTTTACGTTTGAGACCCAGGACTGAAGATCCAAGAGAAAGCATTGCATGCACACTTAAGATAGTGTGTGCATGGAGATACCCACAACCATGAGCATTGCTCACAATGATCACAATCTGTATAGCTAACAGGTATATATATACTCTGTTTGGGTTTCAGTGTGCATTTATGTCAGTTTTCATCACTCCCCCCCCCCCCCCCCCCACACACACACACATTTAAACTTGGCATGCACTGTGAGAAATGTTTGTAAGGGTTACGGGAAAATTTTCCATGATAACTGTCGTAAAGTTACGATATCACATTGTAAAATTACAAAATTAAAAGGACACTGGGTATCGTCTTGTGATTCTTAGACGAGCACAAATGGGCTCTCGTAAATTTACGATTTCGGTCGTAAAGTTACAACACCGTTTGTAAATCACAAATTACGAAAAAAGTCGTAAATTTACAAAGATATTTTTTACAGTGTGTGCTGGTCACTAAACTTTTCATTTGTCCGTACTGAGTGACTCTTTGCTTGGTGTTTTCTTACCACAGACCAGTTACGGAGCCACGCGTTCACGCACGAGGAACTATCGAAGAGCATCGAGGCCAGAACACCTCCTGTGACCGAAACCCCATAGAGTGGATACAGGCGCCAAAGCACCGTGCGCAGCCTGCGGACTTCGGCTATTGGTTCGGCCTGGAGAAAATAAATGGTGTATTGTTCCCGTCGGAAATAGCTCCGAGATTCTGTCTGGGGAGCTGACGCTAGAAGCCGCAAACATAAACCCTGCCGCCAGCCTTGAGGCAGCTGCACCCTTTTCCAACTCCTCGTGCACTAAAAAGCGTGGAAAGGGGGATGGAAATAGAAGTGATATTTTTGTTTCTATTACAGTGCAGTACACAATTAGGGTATGGGCACTTTCTAGGGGAGGGAATTCATTACATCTTAAAATTTCAGTATACCTCCCGATGTTTTGAAGTTGTTGACAAAGTAGTTAAACTAAGCAAAGAAAAAATGAGCTTGAATTATCAAGAAATGGCTGAGAAAACCTGTTTTTGAGCATATAGAAGTAATTTTATCACTGAGTCATGTTTTTTAGCCCGCCCTTCTGCTTTGCAAAAGCTCCGGAGCGAGCTTTTGTAAAGGACCTTGCTCTGTCTGTCTGCCTGCCTATTTTTGTAAGTATGTCTGTTCTATTAAAAGGACTTGAGAGTTCAGATTTTTACGGGATCTTAGGGATCACTCCTAGACACCGAAAAGCCTGGTGCAAATCCTGCCAACCCTCTTTAAGGCACTGAAAAAAATTATCAAAGTTTTGGGTAAATGCAAAATGAAAATATTTTTATTTTAATTTTAAAGTCTTTTAAGGGGTATCTCGTCGTAACAGGAGCATCCGAGCCAAAATTTCGTCCGTTTCGTTCTAGCTCTTGCTGTTTCGGCGCTACAGCGACATCGGCAACCCAAATGTCCGAAAACATCATGTTGGGTATCGTCTCATGGCTTTTGCGCCATTTTGCGGCCCTTTGGGCCAGAATTTCGTCCGTTTCGGCGCTACAGCCCTATCGACTACCGAAGTTTCTGAAAACACTGCTGGATGTAGTGTAATGGGTCTTGCGTAATTTTGCAACCCCATAAACCGAAATTTGGGGCGTTGTACGGAATTGGTATACCAATTGTATAGCAGTTGTATAGCAAAAATCCGAACATTTTTTTACAGTGTAGCCGCTTTGAAAGCACGGCTCTCTACTGTAAAAAAAAGCTTGTTGGAGAGCAACTAATTTTGTAACAACCATGTTGTTGACAAACAACCATGCTGTTCAAGAACAAAGGTTGTTGAGAAACAACATTGATTATTTTCTCAGGGAAACAAGAACTGCACTGAAAAAAAAAAAAAAAAGCTTGTTAGAAAACAACCTATTTTGCAACAACCATGTTGTTGACAAACAGCTGTGCTGTTTTAGAACAGCACAGGTTGTTGAGAAACAACAATGATTGTTTACTGAGGAAAACAAGAACCTTATTGTTCCTGGACAACTATTGCTGTTAATGAACAACTTCTGTTGTAGCTTTACAACATTTTTGCTGCACTTGACAACTTTTGTTGTTACTAGACAGCTGACGTTGTTTCTAGACAACAGCCGTTGTTGTTCTACAACATGAGTCAGTTATAAACTTAACAACAATTTGCTGTTAATTCACAGTATTAATTTTTACAGTGTGTATTGTTCCTGGACAACTATTACTGTTAATGGGCAACTTCTGTTGTAGCTTTACAACATATTTGCTGTCACTTCACAACTTTTGTTGTTACTGGACAGCTGACGTTGTTGCCAGACAACAGCTGTTGTTGTTCTACAACACGAGTCAGTTAAAAACTTAACAATGTGCTGCTAATTCACAGTACAAATTTTTACAGTGTATAACACTTAAACTAGCAGCGCGTTTTCAAAGAGGAAGGGAAAGCAAAAAAATGACTCAGTGATAAAATTACCTGTTTATGCTCAAAACATCGGTGGTTCACCGTTACAAACTTTCAATGTTCCCGAAAGGAATGCCCGTTAACATAAAAACCCAAGTAGACGCTCTGAGACTGACCGAACGCCGCCGGCAGGCCAACCAGGCACGCCCCCAGCCGAACGGAGTTGCCAGCGTAGCA
Source organism: Frankliniella intonsa (assembly GCA_033675135.1). NCBI lineage: Eukaryota > Metazoa > Arthropoda > Insecta > Thysanoptera > Thripidae > Frankliniella > Frankliniella intonsa. The sequence continues at coordinate 662,453 of JAWJED010000023.1, read as the reverse complement.
AAGCGGAGCTGGCAACGTCGTTTGGCGGTAGGGCGGGCCTGCTTGTTATACACTGGCCTGCAAAATTAGCGCCCAACTTTTTATTCCGGGCGTGAACTTTGTTAGAATTGAGCTAGAAACTTGAAATTTGGAGGGAAAATGGGCCAAACTTTTCTGTAAGCGTTTCCAAAGTGGCAACAGTCCAGCCTGAACCCTTGATTTTGTTTTCAACCCTTCGCATGAAATACTGTCAAATTTTTACACTACTTTCACTGAGGTAAACGTGACCCCTGTGTGAAGCTGAGCACCGCACACTTCAAAATGCTACTGTAGCTATTGTACTACGAGTAATATTCTTCACATTGCGAACCAAATATTTTCACCTCTCAAAGTAAATATTTTGTAGCGGTGCAAAGAACAGGATTATAAGCTTACAAACCAGTTCTTTACAGTTTTACTGGAAATGCTGCAAAGCTGATTGCAGGAATTCTACAGTGCAGGTCGTGGACTGCCTCGCGCAAGGCAGACATTTTGTGTTTCTTTCTTTTTAATTGAGAGAGTCAACAAAAATCTACTCAATCCCTATATGTTTATCTTTAGCGCCGAACTGCAAAAGTTTCGCTGCAGGCCCTATCAGTCCGAGGTGTGTGGTAAAATGCAATAGTCGTTCGCTGCCCTCTGACCTGAGCCGAACTGCGTGCATGCAGAGCGTTAGCCACAACACGCGCGTGTCGCAAAGCCTTCAGTATAGACGGCTTCCTTCGTCGCAAGATTATGAGAGATGTAAGACTGGAAACGCAGCCAAAAAGCGTTCGAAAAGCAAGACGGTCGCTTAAAGGTTGCTCGTCACAGACAAACACGTTGTCTATAGCCGCCATCGCCAGCAGTCCAATGATAAGCACGCCCGCAACCTGCATTTCCAGAAATAAGAAAGAATACAATCAACAGTCTATAACTAGGTACACTGTAAAAATATCTGCACAAAATTTCCAGATATGTAACTTTAAATTATTTTAAGAATCTTTGACTTCAGTAATAAACTTAAGACCTTTTACAATGAATCGGAATTTCAGAGAATAAAACATCGAGATTTTCGGTAGACTATCAGAATGCGTTCTTAATCATGGTTTCAGTCTTAAGTGGATGATTTTTTAAACTTCAAATCTGAATACTAAGCAGTCTCATAAAAAAAAAATTAAACGGTGTTGATACACAGTCATTGTGAAAAATTGACATGCTGGGTACACACTGCAAAATTCTTGCAAATAATTTTGCAGCATTGTAAAGAAGTTTGCATTGCAGTGCGAACAATTTTCTTCGTAAACTGCAAAGGACACGTTTGTAAGCTTACGAACTAATTCTTTGCACCGTAACATGCAGTTTACTTTGCAAGGTGCAAAGCACTGGTTCGCAATGTGAAGAATATACACAAAGAATTTTACAACGCTTCAAAATTCTTTGCAATGCAAACAATTCTTCGCAAGCATTTTCCCGTGCAGGAAAATTATTATGAAAGATATCGTACAAGTACAATGAAGACTGTCAATTTTCTAGCACTCCGTATCAACTTAGAATCGAGTGAAAAGCAAGAGTGGGGCGAGATTTTACATGCGCTGTCAAATTCCTGCAAACAAATTAGTTTGTAGGCTTCTAAAGCATTTCGATGCTTTGTAATACAAAGCATTTTGTTTGTATGTCAAAGCATTTTGCAAATTTTTTGAAAGCTACAAAGCAAATGCTTCGCAATCTAAAAGCAAAAGCTTTGTAATTCAAACAAAATGCTTTGCATTACAAACCTTCCAAATGCTTTGCAGCTTACTATTTGCTTAGTAATACGAACCAAACCATTGGAAGGTTTTAACAGTGTGTACGAGTGTAAAAATGATAAATTACGAAATATACTTGTTCGAAAATATTTTTCACAGTGGTACGCCACATGTATGTAACAGGCTTCGTATTGTGTCCAGAACACTATTGCGCTGCGACGTGTGTGCGTGCATCTGTCTTTGCCCGCATCACGGGCCCGCGACGCTTTTTTAAGCAACGTATTCTTAGGTTTTTACCACAGAAATTCTTCGTACTACTAAGACAAAAAGCCTTGCAGTCTAGGAGGAGTTTTCGCTGTTGCAGTACTAAGCTACCACTGTAGTACTTAAGATACTACTGAATACTCGTGGAGCACACTTCGACGTGTCCTAAGAACATTGTTCGAACTCGCCGCAAAAGTTCAACGCTTTCTGATCTCGCAGGAACTCTTCAGCATTGTTCAATCTCAGCGCGGCATGATTCCGACAATGTTTGATGCTAGACATTGAAAATTAAGTCCATCTTATAATTTTTTGAAAAAAAGTTCATGATTTTTTAAAAGAAAAATTGTGTCAACGCTGACTGAACTTTCATGTTTAAATGATAACACCAGAACCTTGTGACATTTTGTGGCCCTTGTGATTCTGATTCTAAAAATAATTTTGACAGATATTTAACACCATATTTGTCGAAGGAAACCTTCGCGCAAACTTTTTCAGTAAAAAACTCAAATGTCTGTGGAGTGATTCTATGTCAGCGGCACACCCGAGTTGTCCCCAAAATCGACCATATTTTTTTTGTTGGCTCTCCTATGGTGCCAGAGTCTACCCTGTGAATGGTAGCTCTCTAGGTGCACCTATTCTGGAGATATAAAATACCACCATTTTGGCAATGTGTAGAAATGAGAATCATAGACAGTTAAGGTAATATATTTTATTTTTAAGATCTCTCTGAAAAAATATTTTAAACCATTTCTTGATAGTGGTTTCCAAAATAATATATGTGTGAAGTATTCATTTTCATTAACAACTAGTATCACATTCAGACACACTGTTGGTGCTGTTCGCGCGAAACCGTGGGGCCTAAAATTCATAGTCACCGGTTTCGTTTATAATTTGCATAAGCGCAGGCATATATCAGTCTCGTAACGTTTCAAAAGGGAAATCGTCTAGCTCTAACCGTTTAGCCGCGAGAGCGACGTGAAAATCGACCTTTTCGGGCGCTTTTGCGGGCCGTCTCATTTAGAGTCCTGTAGTTTCGCTCCCGACCGGAGCAGGCCAACAAAAATTGAACCAGGGGTAGTTGGCATGCTAGGCTACACATCGCTATCCGTAAAAACGATGGGGCTCGTAGCGTGTGGAGGCACGGGCCCCGGCAAGGGCGTAACTCATTTAATCAAAATCTCAGAAAGTTCACTATTTTTCATTGTTTTTATTGTGCGGATCCATGCGCGTAGGCCAAACATTTAATCTATCAAAATATTGGGGTGGGACCTCGATGGGATCCCACCCATATGAGGGAAAATCTTGTTAGGCACCTCGCATGTCGTTTTGAAACGCGCGCGCCGCCAACCGGGGCCGGCGGGGCGGGGCGAGCTCGCATTATAAGGTGTCCAACTTAAGCTGGAGGGAGCGGCGCGGTCTTCCCTGTCAACAAGCGCATTAATGTTTCGCGTATTAAAGACTGCCTATCGGTTGCACACTTGAAACCCATTGGTGATTGTCGCACACTTGTAGGTGTGTTAATTTTCATTCGTTCACTTGGTCACAATACGTGCGGGCACTCAAGCACCGGTCGCCATGACAACAAAACAACGACGAGCGGCGCGCGCGCGGTTCAAAATGGGAGTGCGAGGAGCCAAACCGGTTTTTCCCTCATATGGGTGGGATCCCATCGAGGTCCCACCCCAATATTTTGATAGATTAAATGTTTGGCCTACGCGCATGGATCCACACAATAACAAGCAGGCCCGCCCTACCGCCAAACGTCGTTCCCAGCTCCGCTTCGCTACGCTGGCAACTCCGTTCGGCAGAGGGCTTGCCTGCTTGGCCTGCCGGCGGCGTTCGGTCGGGCCTTCGGCCCGACCCAAAAGCCTCAAAGCGTCTTCTTCACTTTAAAATTATCGGGCCTTCGGCCCGACGGCATTCCCCTTGTGGTAATATTAAAGTTTGTAACAGTGAACCACCGTAACTACAGCCCTCCCTTCTGCTTAAAAGACGCGCTGCTAGTATAGGAGTTATAGAGCCGTGTTTTCAAAACGGTTACTACTTACAACTCTCAAAATTCGGTTTATGGGGCTGCAAAATTACGCAAAACCCATTACACGACATGCAGCATAGTGTTTTCAGTTATTTCGGTCGTCGATAGGGCTTTAGTGCCAAAACTATAAGAGATAGAGCGAAACGGACGAAATTTTGGCCCAAACGCCGCAAAATGACGCAAAACGTATGACACGATACCCAACGTGATGTTTTCGGATATTTCGCTCGTCGACGTGGCTGTAGCGCCGAAACTGTAAGAGATAGAGCGAAACGGACGAAATTTTGGCCCAGAGGGTCCTAACTCGACGAGATACCCCTTAGAAGACCATAAAATGTTATAAAAAATATTTTAATTTTTGAGTTCTGCAAAACTTTAATAATTTTTTTCAGTGCTTAATGAGGGTTGGCAGGATTTGCACCAGGCGTTTCGGTGTCCAGGAGTGACCCTTAAGATACCCTAAAAATTTCAACTCTCTAGCTCAACTCCTTCGAGTGGAACAGACAGACAAACAAACAGACAGACAGACAAACAAACAGACAGACACCAGATCGATTGCATAAGCCCGCTCTGAAGCTTTTTCAAAGCAGAAGGGCGGGCTAAAAACAATGAAAAATAGTGAACTTTCTGAGATTTTGATTAAATGAGTTACGCCCTTGCCGGGGCCCGTGCCTCCACACGCTACGAGCCCCATCGTTTTTAGCCCGCCCTTCTGCTTTGAAAAAGCACAAGTCAATACCCAGTATCCTTATAATTTTGTAATTTTACAATGTGATATCGTAACTTTACGACAGTTATCATGGAAAATTTTCCCGTAACCCTTACAAACATTTCTCACAGTGCATGCCAAGTTTAAATGTGTGTGTGTGTGTGTGGGGGGGGGGGGGGGTGATGAAAACTGACATAAATGCACACTGAAACCCAAACAGAGTATATATATACCTGTTAGCTATACAGATTGTGATCATTGTGAGCAATGCTCATGGTTGTGGGTATCTCCATGCACACACTATCTTAAGTGTGCATGCAATGCTTTCTCTTGGATCTTCAGTCCTGGGTCTCAAACGTAACAAGCAGGCCCGCCCTACCGCCAAACGTCGTTGCCAGCTCCGCTTTGCTACGCTGGCAACTCCGTTCGGCAGGGGGCTTGCCTGCTTGGCCTGCCGGCGGCGTTCGGTCGGGCCTTCGGCCCGACCCAAAAGCCTCAAAGCGTCTTCTTGGCTTTAAAGTTATGGGGCCTTCGGCCCGTATGGGCATTCCCTTTGGGAGTATTAAAAGTTTGTAACAGTGAACCACCCGTAACTACAGCCCTCCCTTCTGCTTTGAAAACGCGCTGCTAGTATAGGAGTTATAGAGCCGTGTTTTCAAAACGGTCACTACTTACGTACAACTCTCAAAATTCGGTTTATGGGGCTGCAAAATTACGCAAAACCCATTACACGACATGCAGCATAGTGTTTTCAGTTATTTCGGTCGTCGATAGGGCTTTAGTGCCAAAACTATAAGAGATAGAGCGAAACGGACGAAATTTTGGCCCAAAGGGTGGCAAAATGACGCAAAACACATGACACGATACCCAACGTGATGTTTTCGGATATTTCGCTCGTCGACGTGGCTGTAGCGCCGAAACGGTAAGAGATAGAGCGAAACGGACGAAATTTTGGCCCAGAGGGTCCTAACTCGACGAGATACCCCTTAGAAGACCATAAAATTTTATAAAAAATATTTTTATTTTTGAGTTCTGCAAAACTTTAATAATTTTTTTCAGTGCCTTAATGAGGGTTGGCAGGATTTGCACCAGGCGTTTCGGTGTCCAGGAGTGACCCTTAAGATACCCTAAAAATTTCAACTCTCTAGCTCAACTCCTTCGAGTGGAACAGACAGACAAACAAACAGACAGACAGACAAACAAACAGACAGACACCAGATCGATTGCATAAGCCCGCTCTGAAGCTTTTTCAAAGCAGAAGGGCGGGCTAAAAACAATGAAAAATAGTGAACTGTCTGAGATTTTGATTTAATGAGTTACGCCCTTGTCGGGGCCCGTGCCTCCACACGCTACGAGCCCCATCGTTTTTAGCCCGCCCTTCTGCTTTGAAAAAGCACAAGTCAATACCCAGTATCCTTATAATTTTGTAATTTTACAATGTGATATCGTAACTTTACGACAGTTATCATGGAAAATTTTCCCGTAACCCTTACAAACATTTCTCACAGTGCATGCCAAGTTTAAATGTGTGTGTGTGTGTGGGGGGGGGGGGGAGTGATGAAAACTGACATAAATGCACACTGAAACCCAAACAGAGTATATATATACCTGTTAGCTATACAGATTGTGATCATTGTGAGCAATGCTCATGGTTGTGGGTATCTCCATGCACACACTATCTTAAGTGTGCATGCAATGCTTTCTCTTGGATCTTCAGTCCTGGGTCTCAAACGTAAAAAATTGAAAATTGGTATTTTTATTCAATTTCAGAATGTCTTCTAGTGGAAAATTCACTGGTGATCTCACATAGGAACGTAAGTAAAAAAAAAAGCAAATTACTTTTTTATTTGAAGGTATTTCGGTACAAGAACTTGACATTATTACACTAGACCAAAAAAAAAAATTGTCCAAATTTTTTGGCACTTACATCTACGTCCCTTTGTCAGTTCACCAGTGAATTGTCCTCTGATTCGATAAGTGTACACCTCGATTTTTGCACGTTAAACGGGCAGCTTGACGTGCAGAAGTTAAAGGAGCCCAGCGAGGGGTTAAACACTTGCGTAATCACTCGCACACCACTGCGAGAAAAATATACAGTTTATCCGGTTAATTTTCATACAGTCTTTTTAGCCCGCCCTTCTGCTTTGAAAAAGCTTCAGAGCGGGCTTATGCAATCGATCTGGTGTCTGTTTGTTTGTTTGTTTGTTTGTCTGTCTGTCTGTTCCACTCGAAGGAGTTGAGCTAGAGAGTTGAAATTTTTAGGGTATCTTAAGGGTCACTCCTGGACACCGAAACGCCTGGTGCAAATCCTGCCAACCCTCATTAAGGCACTGAAAAAATTATTAAAGTTTTGCAGAACTGAAAAATAAAAATATTTTTAATAAAATTTTATGGTCTTCTAAGGGGTATCTCGTCGAGTTAGGATCCTATGGACCAAATTTCGTCCGTTTCGCTCTATCTCTTACCGTTTCAGCGCTACAGCCACGTCGACGAGCGAAATATCCGAAAACATCACGTTGGGCATCGTGTCATGGGTTTTGCAGCATTTTGCGACCCTTTGGGCCAAAATTTCGTCCGTTTCGCTCTATCTCTTACCGTTTCGGCGCTACAGCCACGTCGACGAGCGAAATATCCGAAAACATCACGTTGGGAAGGTCGATTTTCACGTCGCTCTCGCGGCTAAACCGTTAGAGCTAGACGATTTCCCTTTTGCCACGTTACGAGACGGGTATAGGCCTACGCCTGTGCAAATTATAAACGAAATCGGTGACTATGAATTTCAGGCCTCACGGTTTCGCGCGAACAGCACCTGTTAACATGTGACGGTATTACTCATGCCCATGTAAATCTTTATACACAAAAGAAAAGTTTCTAAATAAAATATGTTGCATTAACTGTCTGCGATACTTGCCATCAATGAACCCCTAAGTGATAACCCCATGGGAACAGCCACGTCGCATCCACGTCACATCCACGTAACATAGGTAAAATAGGTGGATGGACTTTTTCCACCTACAATCCACGTAATTTACGCGTTGATTTTATAGCGAAAATATACATTCACAACAAATCAACGTTGAAAATACGTTAATATTTAGTAGATAATGAACGTTACAAATCGATCAACCATCCACGTCGAAACTAGGTGGCTCTTACCGACAACAAGTTAACAACCAAATTATCCACGTCGATAGTAGGTTGATACGGCGAGTTGCCTGGTCCTCGCGATTACGATGTTCATGTCACATCACGGAGTTTATAACATACAGAGAACCCTTGAGTTTTACATCGATAGTAGGTTGATACGGCCATTTGCCTGGTCCTCGTGATTTCGATGTTGATGTGACGTCAAATCAAGTGTCAAATGTAGTCTTCCGAGCCAATTAATGTACCTTTCCTTTGCTCTCGAGACCTATCCGTAGAGGTGCCCCCACAATGAGCACTTCGGGAGGTGATGGCACAAAAATTTGGGTACGAGGAATTTAATTCCTGCTTCCTGCGTTTTGGCTCCCCGAGTAGGCCGCCACCTTCTCACAAGTGCTTGGCGGGTTCGCAGGCGCTCTTATTAGCTCGGGCCTCGGTAACGTCTATTGTGGGGGCGCTGTGAAGTGCGAGGGAGAAACGAAACCATTCCTTAGTTGGGAGGAAGACATTTTTGCCGATGAGATATTAAAATAATATAAAGCATTAACGGTGGCGCTAGAAATGTGTTAAACTTATTGTGAAATACACTTAATATCATCTATAACCCGGGTTGTACCATTAGTTCAACCATCGAACTATCTCGATGAAACATGGATACTTATTTTCGACACAGCATCCGCTTCGAATCCACTTGTACCGCTCTCTTGTTACCACGATTTCATATGGGGATCTTGTGTACAATCTAGAACGTGGATGAGTCCCTGATATTCTACGAGAATAGGACGTTGTTCGGAGCGGGGAAGAGGTCACCACATCCGACGTACCATAAACATCGAAACTACGTTGACCCAGCCCGTTGCCTCGTCCACGTTCCATCCACCGACTATCCAGGGACATTCTCAGCTCAATGGCGACTAGATGGTCGAGGAGGATGCAACGTTAAGTTTCACGTTGCATCCACCTCGAATCCGCGTGGTTGTTCCGAAGGGGAAGGTACTATTAAAATCTCATTGGCACCCTAAATGGTTTGCGAACACAGAATGTCATGGTAAACCAAGCATAGAGCTGTTTGGGATGAGCTGTAATACCGTAATTTGCAAAAACTCTTGGAAGAAACGCTTGTAACTTGAATACTGGGCTATTATTTCAGGGAATGGCTAGAAATTTTAAGTAGAAGTAAATTTTAGTGTAAATAGTCTTCATTTACATAGTTTAGCATTTCGGAACAGTCTAAACTATCTTCTACCCATGTCATACAAGTTCTGAGGCTGTAAGTTAAATAGGCTGGATAGCGCAATCCCCATAACTCTGAAACTAAAGGGCTGCGTGTAATAAGTCTTTCAGGATAAATCAAGAGTGATATGAGCTACTTTTAGTATTTTTTGCGTCGAAAGATTTTATGACATCAATTGAGATATTTCCAAAAGTACACTTCAAAAATTCAAGAAAAAAAATTAAAAAAATTGTCTTTTTCCAAAAAAAATTTTTGTCATCTACTATCACCAATAAGGGTGCATACCAAGTGGCAGGTCGCTACCATGACTCCTTCCCTACTTTTAATTTAACTCATTTCTACACATTGCCAAAATGGTGGTATTTTATATCTCCAGAATAGATGCACCTAGAGAGCTACCATTTACAGGGTAGACTCTGGTACCATAGGAGAGCCAACAGATAGATAGATAGATAGATAGATAGATAGATAGATAGATAGATAGATAGATAGATAGATAGATAGATAGATAGCGAGTGAGGTGGCGTGGCTACCAAGCCAAATCCGGTAATTCTTTCACCTTCAGGTATGAGACTTATTGTCATGGCTCACTACCGTCATCGAGGTGCCGCCGGCTCGGTACCGCCTACCCAGTCCTAGAAAAAAGCTACAGGACCGGCCCCGGTGCCCTCGCCAATGGCGCAGAAGCGGGGGCCCCTCTCCCCACTGTACGTGGAGACAGGCCGACCTCCCCCCGCGGGGCTGGTCGTGGACGTGGTGTGCGTTGTCAGTGATTATGGTATTATATTTGGGGAAGGGGCGGGGAGGCCTGCGGCCCCTGGGGCAAGTACGGCAACCCTCGCTAGCAGTGCATTGTAAGCAGTATATTTCTAGCAAGCATAGAAGGCGATCAATTAGCAAGCAAGCAAAGCGTATAATAAAAGCAAGCATTCCTGAGTTAAACCAGCTGATAGTTAAACAAGTAGCCAAGTCGCAGTTCCCATAGGTCTGGTAGTAGTTCTAGAATGTCGTATAGCTGCTCCTCCTTGATCCTCCTCCTCCTCGCTTGACTCATCCGTCCTGTAAATGTTGCGAGAGTCGTTCTTTGTCAGCAGCCAGCGCGTCCCAGCCGCCGTCTTCTCATATCAGCCTGTAACGCAGTAACGTAAGTGTGAGACGGTCGTCCAATCTTTTTCCTACCTAGATCCAGGAGTAAAGCCCTCTGTAGCGTATGTCCTTCTGGCTGCCTCTTGATATGGCCCCAGTAGCGAAATCGTGCGCAACTCACGGCCCTCATTGTAAAAAATAATAACGGCGAGATGACGGTTAGCAACCGCTAATTAATTTCCGCTGGTCACCGTACTTGATACGGCGCTTAGTACGGTCAACCGTACCTCGGTTTGAGTGCTACAGAGCTCGAAAACGGTTCTTCCGTACCGCTTTTAGTGGGTACGGTGAAGCCGTTTTACGGCTCCGTGGTATAAAATCAGTGGGTACGGTCTCTCCGTACTCTGTGCACCGTATCATATTTCAATTTCGCAAGTACGGTGCACCGTACCTGGCACCGTATCGGTCTCTCATTTTTTACAGTGCTGCTGATCGACTTCGTTGCTGGTGCAACGCCTCGGAGGGGCCCGCGAGGGTCGCGGCGGCGCCGACGGGCTAGTGCCATGAGCGCCCCGTGCATCAGCCGCCCACGTCGCCTCAACGTGCGCCTGACTGACTGGACTGACGCTGTGGTGGCTTGTTCGTAACTCAAAGAAGGAACAATTACTGCTGAGTAGATACGCTCAATGACCGGGGGTGGCAGGGGGTTGTTATCTAAGATGGGTGTCATGCCTGCAACTGACTTCTGTGCCTTAGTGCCTCTGTGCCTCGCCACCGCCTTCCTGTCAAGTTGATCCATTATTAAAGCCCCTAAGTAAACGATTTTGTGGACCTGCTGGACCTCCTGCCCGCCGATCAGCACTGGCCTGGGAAGTCCCACAGCCTCAGATCCAGGATGCCGCTCGACGTATTCACATTTTCTCAGGTTCAGTTCAAGACCAATTTCCCTGGTGGCTGGAATGAAGGCTCTTATGAAATCGTCGAGGTTGGCCCTTCTCGGCGAAACCAGAAGCAGGTCATCTGCATAACCGTTTACTATAGGGGCGAAGTTGGGCGACTCAAGCTGAAGATTAAATCTTGGAACCTCCCGCTCGACGACCTGCATTGCCCAATGAAGGGCCCTTTTGAACAGCCATGGCACCAGCGGGCATCCCTGCTTCACCCCGCGTGCGGTGCGGACTTCCCTGGTGCGAGCTGCAAACCACCGTAAGCTTGTGAAGTCAGTTAGCGCAATCTTTACTACCCTGATCACAAGAAAAGGTGATACTCCTTGGTTGAGCAGGATGGCGGCGAGCTCGGGCCTGAGGGTGCTGGGGAAGGCCCCTTTGATGTCCAAAGCAAGGGTGTATGTCGAGTCCCCGGCGCGCCATCTTTCGTCAAGGACCCTCCTCACAACGAAGATGTGGTCGTAGGTGCCCCGATCCCTCTGGAACCCCGCCTGGTACCAGGGCATGGGCGGTAGGCACTCCTGTAGTAAGAATAAGAAATGCTTAGCTAGAATTTTAGAGATTGCACATCCCAGGGTGAGTGTCCTGTAGTCAGCTGTTGTCCTTGGCCGGTCGACTTTCAGAATAGGGTGTTGTACAGAGGTCACCCAGGCCCGTGGAATGTCACCACTCTCCCAGTGCTTCCTGCTCATGTCCTCAAGGCTGGTGTAGTAGGATTCAGGAGCGTATTGGAAGAGCTCGGAGGGGAGCCCGTCGGGTCCTGCTGCAGTGTTCCTTGATAACGTAGCAGCGTACGCACGGAGCTGGTTGGCTGTTGGAGAAGGGGAGAGCGGATCAGGCAGTTCTACTAGTACCGGCACCCTGTTACCTACTTCTAGCTGCTCTATGGTCTCGTTCCAGTCTTGAATGCTTGGCCCACCGTCGGCCGCCGCCAGAGTCCTTCGGCGCTCACCTCTTAAGTGCCTGTACACCGCATTCATTCTTGCTGCTGGATGTACCACATGAACCTCAGCGAAGAGCCTTGCCCGCGCCTCGTCTCGGTGCTGGTTTTCGGCAGCCCACCTAGCAGTGGAGGCCCGCCTTAGGAGGTCCTCGGCGTATCTGTCACCTGGTGCCCTTGCCACCGCAGCGTGAGCAGCCTTCAGCAGGTTTGCAGCGGCCTGCCTCCTGGGGGTGATGGGTGACTCTGGGAGCAGCAGGACCGCGTTCGCCGCAGTGGCGGTTACCTCTGTGAGCTGGGTCCAGTTGAGGGGTTGCTGGCGCAGGTCGGTTGCTGTAGCGAGAGCCAGGCGCAGCGCCTCCCTGTACCTCTTCTCCAGCGCTGGTTGCTCGTTCAGAGCCCGGATGGCCCAGGCCTGTCGCTTTTGATGCTGCCTGGCGGCAGGCTGTGGCCCCCGTCCCGGCGGCTGTGGCTGGAAGGGGAATTGCCTTGGGGGTTGAAGGGCTGCTATCACCAGCTTGTGATCAGAGGGATGCTCTGGGGGTGCAACAGCCTGTACAACACGAAGGAGAGGGTAGTTGGTTAGAATGTGGTTGAGCTGTGATGTTCACTCACCCCTCTTCCACGTGATGTTGCAGTGCACCGCCTTTGGCCCTGTGGTGATGATGGGAAGTCCTGCTTTCTGTGCGATATCAACGAGTGCTTCGCCGGCGGCATTGCTGTCCTGGTGGTGTAGCCGTGGTCCTAGCTGCGGGTTGGGCGGTGTGTCCCTCTTGCCAATGTGCGCATTTCAGTCGCCGGGCACCACCCTCCAGGTGTCACGAGGGAGGGAGGAGGCGACGGCTGCTGTGGAGCGACGTAGGTCACAAGCGCGACAGCCCACAGGCGCGACGGGTCACAAGCGCGAAAGCTCGCAGGCACGACGGGTCACCAGCGAGACAGCTCGTAGGCGCGACGGGTCACAAGTGCGACGGCGAGAATCCGTGCGTCGAGGGATTACAGTGGGATTACACGTGGATTACAGGGTAACCTGTACACGGGATTACAGAAGTGGTGGCCCCCTTGGCTTTCCCATGAGTTCGTTTGGCGTTAGCGCTTGAGACTTTTAACTCTAGAGAAGCCTCACATCATGGAGCCAGGGTCTCTTATGTAGTCCCCTTTTACACAGCCACAGCTAGACCCCGACTGCCATAAGTATTCCACACACTCCTGCAAGTCATTATACACCCTAAATGTATTTGTATAATTTTGTGCAAACGTTCGTGCAAAGTTAAACCTACATATCTTTTCACACAAATTTATGCGAAAAACTGCATGAATTTGTTCAAATGTATGCACAAAATCGTTCAAATCACCGCACAAATTTATGTGAAAAATTTGATTGTTTAAATTTGTACAAATAAAAGATACAAATCCAGTTAGTGTGTATCTTTTGCCTTTGTTACTATCATTATACTAATCATTACTTAATTTAATGTTCATTCGACAACCACAACCACGCAACGATGATTTATCATACACAGTGGGATCGATGGCTCGCTCTCGCTCGACACCCTGTCCATAGTCGGCTCCGCCTAACGCACGGATTCTCGCTGTCGCGCTTGTAACCCGTCGCGCCTGCGAGCTGTCGCGCTTGTGACCCGTCGCTCCTGCCCGCGTAAAAATCTAAGGCATATATTTCTCATAATTTTCTTGTCGCGTAGTGACTAAATTATGAGAAAACCGCGAGAAATTGATGACAGCGTTTTATGACGAAATTACGAGATGTCAATAAGTCATATAAAGCTCATAAAAATCTACAAGAAAAAGTCATAATTTTCTCATCATTTTTCTCCTTATTTAGAAAAATAAAGAAAATCTCATACTGACTCGATCCTCTGAATCGGGCCTGCTGGCTTGGTATGATAACCACTGGGCCAGAGTGATCATCGATAGAGAAACCGTGCCATTCTCTGTAGACCTCCTCCGGGCAGCGCAGCCGCGCGAGCGCAGAGTGGTGGTGTATGTAGGAGGCGCGCGGCAACAGAACATTGCGTAAAACTGTGTGTCGTTTTACCTGGAGCATTATACGTTCCGTTAAACGGTGTGTAGTTCTGACTAAAAAATTGATGCACACACACACACACACGCACGCGCACGCAGCTCTGCTACACTATACACCACCACTCTGCGGTCACGCGGCTGCGCTGCCCGGAGGAGGTCTACAGAGAATGGCACGGTTCCTCTATCGATGATCACTCTGGCCCAGTGGTTATCATACCAAGCCAGCAGGCCCGATTCAGAGGATCGAGTCAGCATGAGATTTTCTTTATTTTTCTAAATAAGGAGAAAAATGATGAGAAAATTATGACTTTTTCTTGTAGATTTTTATGAGCTTTATATGACTTATTGACATCTCGTAATTTCGTCATAAAACGCTGTCATCAATTTCTCGCGGTTTTCTCATAATTTAGTCACTACGCGACGAGAAAATTATGAGAAATATATGCCTTAGATTTTTACGCGGGTGCGAGCTGTCTCGCTGGTGACCCGTCGCGCCTGTGGGCTGTCGCGCTTGTGAACCGTCGCGCCTACGAGCTGTCGCGCTTGTGAACCGTCGCGCCTAAGAGCTGTCGCGCTTTTGACCCGTCACGCCTGCGAGCTGTCGCGCTTGTGACCCGTCGCGCCTGCGGGCTGTTGCGCTTGTGAGCCACTACCCTGTGCGGGCCAGGGCACCTGCCTGCCTCGGAGAGCCATCACACGGCACATGCGCCCCTACCACCGAGAGACGCATCCCTTCCGCTTCAACCCCCGCGTACATTAAGTCGCTGTGGGGGAAGGCAAATTGAGTCACCTTCAGATCTTCCCGCCCCCTCCGGACTAGCAGAGCAATACTCCGGTGTCCTCGCCGCGCAGTCCCTTCCACCACCCACCTGAAGTGGTCCGTGTGAGAGACCTGTGGCGCCATTCTTGTCTCTTGGAGGACAGCGAGGTGGACCCCCTCACGATGCAGTGCTGCGTCGACGGCCCGCCGCCCCTCAGCGGTGGAGCATCCTTGCACATTCCAGGTTGCGACCCGGATGTAGTTGCGTCCATGTCCACCAACCGGCTGTAGAGGGCGCGCCCTTGCCGTCGGCGCAGTGATTGCCAGCGATGCAGTTCCAGAGGTGCAGGAGTTGAGTCTCATGACCCCGGTCCCTTGGCTGTTGTTGGCTAGTGGCGCTCCTTCCCCTTGTTGTTCAGCCTGCTCCGGGGGCAGGACCTCATGCTGCCGCTGTGCCTGACTGTCCTGTGGACATGGAGGAAGGGAGAAGGCCGCCTGGACCGGTGGGTCAAGTTGATATAGTAGAGAAGCCTCACTCAGAACCGCTTCAAAATGCAACGCTGGCATCGCTGGCGTGCATCCTGGCTCGGCGTCCTGGAGGTGCGCCGTGAGGACCACCGGCCTGACCCTGGGGTTGACGGCGTGTCCAGGTGGCGCTGCTGTCATCTCGGCGGCACCTGGCCTGAGCAGTCGAATAGGCCGCGCCAGGATTTCCGCAAGCGCTGGCAAGCATTCCGCCCCTGCAGGTGTGCGCGCCTGCCTGAGCAGTGCAAGCGCGGCCTCGAGTCCTGCTGGTCCCGGTTCCTGCTCAGGGTCATGAAGGAGAGCGAGCCGCAGCAGCCCCTCAGAGTGAAGTGCCCGCTTCCTGGCCAGGACCTCGATAGAGGCGTGCCGCAGCTCAACTGCTCGCTGTCGGGCTGCCCCTGGATCATCTGGATTGAGTGCCAAGGCCGTGGCCTGAAATAGAGAGTTGGGCCCCTCGGGAACCTCTATGGTGGTTACGACCATCGTCCCGTTGATAAACTCCGGCTGCACATGGGAACATACAACATTATTAGCTATTGCAGCCTAGCAAGTCTTGCGTACACGTGAACGCCGACCCCACTTTTGGCGGCGGCGGCGTATGGGCAAAATTTGGCCGGCGGCGGCGGCGCCGCCAGCGTTCACGCCGACACTGTTTTCGGCGGCGGCGTTGCCGGCGCGTGCTCTTGAAAAGAGGGCTAGTTATGAATAGGTTGCATTTAAGAACGTTAAATTATCAATAATTTCAATGGATTAGATCAGTAGGCACCGGCTTCTGGCTCGACCTCTTCTAGCTGCTCCTCCTACCCTCTCCGTCACCTACCTGTGATTCCGTCGTCGCAGTCCCGCCCGGTCGCCGTCGTGTTCCCTCTCCATGTGCTCGAGGCCGAGGATGCCGCAGAGGATGCTGCTGTCGCCGATGCACCTTTAATTGCTGAGGAGGCCGACACCGCTGCTGCGGCCGAGGCCGAGGCCGCCGAGGCCCGTGCTATTCACCGTCAGGAAGCGGCAGACCGGGCTGCTGCCGACTCGGTCGCGGAGGCCCTGCGTGGCTTCGACTACGAGGAGCGTCAAGCCCGCGCTGCACAGGCCGCTACCTACACTGCTCTCCTTGAGGCTGCCGAAGTGGAGTACTGGTTTGAGCAGCAGTCGGCCTAGCTGCACATCGTCGGCGTCTGCTGCCGCCCCCTTCGTCTGGCAGCCTGAAGGTCTTGTTTAGTTCTCGTCCCGTTCTGTTGCTTCCCTTGCTCCGCCACGTGTCAGCTGCTTTGCCTTTGTTATAGAGAAACTTTGATAAATAAACCTTGTTAACGTTTGAAACTTTGCATATTACCTTTCCCTCTTCCCCTCCCTCCTTTCCGAGTACCAAGCTGCTGATGTTGTCATTCGTCTGGTCAGCGTCGTCTGCTGTCCGGTGTGAGGGGAGGGGGTAGCTCCGGTCTGCATAAGTGCTGCTGCTTCCCTGCTTCCTTCTCATTCCGCTGGCTGCCCGCGTACCCCGCCTCCACATGTCTTCTGCTGGCCGCGAGTTGTGGTGGACTTTTGCTGGCAGTGTGGTCATCCGGGAAGGTAGGCCCTGCTCTCTGTGAGTTCCTGTGAACAGTCTTGTACTCATGTCAACTAGTAAGAGTCACGGACTCCTAGGCTGAGCTGCCGCTTTATTTAAAAATAAAATATATTTAATTTAAAAATAAAATATTATATTTAAATACTATATTACTTGTATGCTCGCTTACAAAGATTTAAATATTTGATTCTGCAGTAAATTTTTTATTCATCCATAGTTTTAAGTCAGTGATGCCACACATTTCATTTGTATGTAGCTTATTTATGCTCATGCAATATTACATTTCTTTTTTATGATGGCTAGCGTGTTGAGTTATTGAACAACATTAAACTATTGTTGATTGTCAAAGTGTATGGATAGTATGAATGTTAAAAATAAAGGCAACATAACCACCACAATTAAAGAAAATAATTTGGTTTATTCTTAGTAACAAACATTACAATATAATAAATTTGAAAAAAAGATTAACAAATGGCTTTGATAGCAAGCAAGCAAGAAGTTTTCATAATCTTCATCAGTAAGATATATATCCTTAGGAGTCTGTAAAGGAAACATAAATTAATATGATGCAATACAATGCTATTTATTACGTTTTAAAAAACAATAGTACCTTTTTCTGTCTTCGCCAATTTGGGCGTTGGTTGAGATGACGGTGGCTCGTCAGACAATTGCCTTTTGATTGGGCTAGGCCCTTCAAAACTACCGCTGCTGCTACTACTGGCACCGCTATTGCATCTGAAGTTCGACGACATCTCCCCAAGCTTCTTCACTTTTTTGAAATATGCCATGTCAACCACTGCAAAATTGAATAAGAGATTTAGTTTCAAAACATCTAACCTTTCACAGATTAACTTGCAAGTACTAACCATCATTAAACTTGTGAATTTTGGCCATGTTGGCCAATTTAACTTGGCCATACAAGACAACACTAAAGGGTTCGGAAGTGCTACCAGCTTCATTTACTTTCTCCATAGTGGAGTTGGACATGTTCGCAAATGACTTCGGAAAATAGGTTATGAACTCAATATTATCTTGGACCTGCACTGTTAGAAATCCTGTAGTCAGAAACAGTGGCCTCACAATCCTTACCGTAATATATTTTACGGTCGTACTGCACTTTTTTTATGGTTCGGACTGTATTTACTTTTACAGTCAGGACTGTATTGCAAAATACAGTCCGGACCGTATTTACTTTTGCGGTCTGTCCCGCTACAGTTCGGAATGTATTTAAAAATACGGTTGGACTGTACTGAGTTTTACAGTCTAGCCAGTTACTGCCTGGACCATGGAGTTGGCAATAAGAATGTACCGGAGAAGGATGAAGTTGAAATTGAGAACATTCCAATACAGTCCGAACTGTACGCTGAAATACGGTCCAGACTGTGAGAGACCAGACCGTAAATTGACATACAGTACGACCGTATTTTGAAATACTGTGCTTACTGTACATAAATATACGGTCAGGTCTGTAAAATTAATTACGGTCTGACCGTAAAAATAAATACGGCCAAGACTGTGCAAAAATTTATTGGCCATCCTGTATGCATTTACTGTCATTTTTTCTGAGAGTGTGGAATGACGTCGACGAGTGGATCCCAGTGCCTGTCCCAGCCCCGCCGTCTCCCCTTCCCTCTGCCGACGAGGAGGACGTCATCGCCAGTACGCCGGACCCAGTCGCTACAGGCCCCCTCTTCCTTTCGCCTCCGTCGTCTTCTCTGGCTGAAGATCACCGGCCTCCAGCAGCTGGGCCTTCCCTGGTGTCTCCTTCGGCTGCTTCTGCCTCCTCCTCTGCTTCGATTTCCTGTAAGCACCTATCATCCTTACGCCTTCGTTATTGTTATGCTGCCCTTATTTACCGTTCCTGTCTCCCCTCTCCCTGTGGCAGCGTCTCCTGGTGCCGTTGTTCTTGATTCCTGGGAGAGCGATCCCTGGGGCCAACAAAAAAAATATGGTCGATTTTGGAGACAACTTTTTTTTCGGGTGTACCGCTGGCATGGAATCACTCTGTGGTAATGTGCTTCTGAGACCCAGAAGATGAGTGATTTGTCTGATGTTTCTCAGTCCAGTGACTCATAATGAAAACATATTTGAAAAATATTAACCAACACATTGATCAATTTTGGCTTTTAAGGGGTCCAAACGATTTAATTTTTGAAAATCTGCAGAAAAGCAATTTAAAGCGTCTGCCCCCTCTTGATGAAATGTCTGAGCGGGCCTGGAGGCTGCCATTTGAATCGAGCGCGGGCGGGAAGGCGCCGTAACAGAGAAGCCGGAACGGACGGCCCAGCCCGGCTCGCCACGGCCCGGGCCCGGCCGTACTTCCGTCGTCTCGGTGACACAAGGTGCCCAAGAGGTGAGGTGGGTGGGAAGGTAGGGAAGACGGGAAAGGCTGGGCAGGGCCTGGAGAGAGGCACGACGATAGAAAGTGCCAAGTGACAGTTTATTGTGGGTGAGCAGATGTTATCATGGAGGCTGAAGATTTTTTTCACCTTGTGTTTGGGTACCGGACTGCTTATTGCCATGTGAATGGTTGAGAACTGCGGACAAAGGTTTCGGTAATGCGAGCGTTTTCCATAACAATGAACGAGTGTAAACAGACAGCAGCAGAGAGAGCGCGAGCCACTGCTCGTGATTGTCACAGACAAAATTAAAGCTTTGTATGGGGCCTACGACAAGTTGTGAAAGTTTCGTCTTCAAAGAGGCCCTGCGTTTGAAGCTCAGCTGGCGGCGTTCTGCACGTCACTCACCGATGTGTTCTGGATAGGGAATGTAATGAGGGATCCTCCGTCTGCCGCTATGAAGCGCAAGGCTGAGGAGCTGAGCAGCTCACGAGCTCTGATCCGAGAAACCAATGTCCATACATGTCATGGGGTTCCAACCAATAATTTCCTGGGATATGATTCTTGTGTCTTTTTTCGGGTTTGAAACATTTATGCTCGATCGAACGGAAACTTTGCTAGGAATCCAATGGTGTCCTCAGAAATAAATTTCAGAAGTTTGCTTTAACGATATTTAACAAAAACTGCACTATACCGCGCGCTATCCTCTCGTGAAAACATGCATCATTCCCCTGTTTTCAGTGCTGTGAGCCATGTCGTCTTGCGCGTGCCCCCCCCCCCCCCCTCCCCCTCAAGGACCACGGGGCCGCGGTTCTTGTGCTCGGCCCCTCTCCCATGGTACGGGGCCGCGATACCTGCGCTCGCCCTTCCGCCCTCTTCCCCCACCCCTCCCATGCCACGGGACCGCGATGCCTGACAGTGCTCCACTCCCCTTCTTGCTCGCGATTGGCGAATGCTTCTTATTCGAATCGAAATGTTGACGCCTTGCGGATTACGACACTCATGAGACTGACCTCTTGGATTCTCGAGGCCAAAACAGACACCACAATCGGCATTAGCGGCCCCGAAAACCCCCGAGTGCACAATTTCGTGGCCCTGCGAACCGTTGTTAAGTTGTAAAATGCGTTAGATCGCTTTTGGCCACCTAAACCGGTGATTCCTCCCACTGTGGTCTCCTGGCCCCTGTGTCCTTGACTCATGGGAGAGCGATCCTTGGGGTTGCCGCGCCTGCAGCCGTAAAATCCGTTCCGGCCACGGGCTTTGTGCTTCCTGCATCCCGGCCCGTGCTGCCGAGTACACCACTGTCCAGACCGAGCGGGCCACTCTCTCTCTGGAAGAATCGTTGTCCCGGGTGCGGTCTCACTGTGCCCGGGCCGAGCGTGAGCGTGACCTGGAGGCTGCTCACTCGGTCGAGCTAGAACGTATTACTGAGGAATACTTACCTGCGCTGCCTCCCTGGCAGCTGAGATTAGTGGCGCTGGTGCTTCTTGGTGACTCTGCTCTTCGTCGTGGTGCTTCCTTCAAACACGTCTTTCTTTCATCCTGTGTCCTGAAACCTCTCAATAATATTAATGCGCCTTTACTTGCTTTATTCCTTCCTTTGTGTTGTGC
Organism: Frankliniella intonsa; assembly: GCA_033675135.1. Taxonomy (NCBI): domain Eukaryota; kingdom Metazoa; phylum Arthropoda; class Insecta; order Thysanoptera; family Thripidae; genus Frankliniella; species Frankliniella intonsa. Next base: position 641,507 of record JAWJED010000023.1, on the reverse strand, counting down.
CGTGTATTCGCCTGCCGTCCCTCTCTGTTTAATTAATTTTCAGGTCAGTCGCAGTGTTCTAATTGTTAGGTCGTTTCATGCTTCTCAAGCTGTAAGCAGACATGCACATTGTTCCGCATCGGATCAAATTTAAGTACAATCTTAGTAAGGCAAGCATGACATAGTAAAGCACAGGGAAGCGAAGCGATTTTGAAGCGAAGAATAGTGCAGCGTAGCAGCGCGGTCATGCTGGTATGTGATGCCTATCACACCCTCCAGGTCAGGCTTTTGGGTTTAGCTACAGTGCACTGCCATGCTCAATTATACTGGTCAGTCCCTGCACCCAGGGGAAATCGCGAGGAGACATGCCCCCACGAGCGAGGTTGGCTAGTCCAACCCCGCCCGCTTCCCCCTAAATTCTATATGACCATATATGTCATATATTCGCTATAAACTATATATGACCATATATGGAAGTTATATATGCTCACATAGAATTCATGGCGGTAATTTTATATAACTAATCCTAATAAATTACAAAACGTTGCCTGGCGTAAATCTATCTTGTCTTACCCGTGACTCACGTAGAAGTTCCAGTGTTTTAACCGTCCGACTCTGTTGGCCTTCTCGACGATCGCCCATGATAACAAGCCACTCTCTTAAGTAATTCTCCATGTTGCGACCTGTGGATAAGACTTTGACCTTTCATCATTATTGGCTGAGGGAAAGATAAGCCTATTACTCCATTAGTCCGATTTGGCTCCTCTCTCTCTCTCTCTCTCTCTCTCTCTCTCTCTCTCTCTCTCTCTCTCTCGCTGGGTGTGTGTCTGTCCGCACGATAACTCGAGAACGATTAGAGATATCGAGCTGAAATTTTCACTGTAGCTTTTTGCCCTAAATAGCTCCCTAGCAGCACCGACTCGTCGCCCGGCAATCGCCCGGCTGGCCGCGCGGCGACACTCGGTAACGTGGCGCTCGCGCCGGCGACGGCCGAGCGCCACACGGAGTGACACAAATGGGGACGACCGTGCGCCCGCCGCCTGAAGCCGTCGCCCGAGTGTCGCCGCGGCGGGAGGCGCTGCGGCGCTTGACGGGCGACAGTCGCCTCGGCGATCGCACCTGGTTACCGGACCGGTCTAATATAGCAAATATAAAAATATTTCTTTCACAGTGCGGTCTCGATATACACGGGACTGCGCTTTTTGTTTCGTAGCGGGATTTGAACCCTAGCTTTCTAGTCCGAGAGCGCGGACGCTACCCCGAGACCACGAAGACATGATGTGTATCGGCGTCCGGGATCCAGTACACATGTCTGGTCTCCCTGGTAAATAAGTTACCGCGCCATAGGTCGGCATACGCCGGCGCGCGCTCTCTACCGCGCGTTCGAATTTAACGTCACCATCGCCGGATTGTCAAAGCGTCACCGCCAG